>JBBPNQ010000139.1:0-30823 GCA_038090975.1 Boletellus pseudochrysenteroides
TATTGCAACCCAGTCCGGACCGGATGGTGATTCCTTGCGAGTGGTTCCATGGTAGAGAAGCGTGCCCTTTGGAATAATCCCCGGTACGATGTTATGGCCTGGAAAAGAACATATATCCTATCGAAAGCCAGACAGGCACAAAGGCTACCTACCAGGTCTCATGCGGGTGTTGGGCCAAAGTTGAAGCAGCGAATATACCGTCTCGAACACGAGGTGATGGGTATCGTTGGGATTTGGAGACTTTTCGAGGTTCCATTCGGTATGGTCACCGCCGGCGAGAATGCCAGGGTGCTTGTCTTGCCAACGGTGACGGGATTCCAGTGGCACCTGGACGGCGAGTGCCGGGACTAGAATTGTTGCAACAAGACCGAAAAGAACTGTCCAGACCATCGTAGAGCAGCACAGAAGTGACTGATCGAAGTGTCTGAATGTTTTCGGAATTCCAGCTTGTTCGGATGCGTCGAAGCTGATGTTACCGTAAATACAGTAGTAATTATTATGTCGCGGCATCTCCGCGTTCGCCCTGCTGGGTTCAGGCCGGGCCAAAGTGGCCCGTCGCAATAAAATACCGATCGCACTCTTGGGAAACGATGACAAGACAGCACACACAGATCTGGCCCAAGATGCAGAAATTGTGTACCTGCTCTCAAGCGAGGCAGATCGTCAATCACGAAGTGTTACGGCAACCCTCACCAAGTGGACGGTTTTGTTGAAAGTTGAGCTGGAGAGACGGGCTATTTAACTGATTCGTGCACGTCTGACAGTGGGCATGTTGGTGCTTGTTGAAGTGCGCTATCAACCTTTCGCGAAGTCTCTGCGTTGCATCCGCTTCAATGATGACGGTATGGCACATGCGGATGAATCCAGCCCAAAAGACAAATTGCATGGGCTGCAACGGAAAATATATTATCAAAAGACGACTGCTGGGATGGTAGGAGAGAAGGCACCACAGCAAGGCTAATATTTTGTGCAGTGACGGCCTGTGGCACCAGGAGGCTAGCGGCGCCTGAGATCTTGAGACCTGAATACTGGGCATCAGATATCCACACTGGCGTCCCCGTACTTGAAGTGCTCAGGTGGTTTGTCCGGTAGTAGAGGAAGGTTCGGTGACGGTCGTTTCACTCGACTTATATTGGTTTCGTTTTCCATTCTAGTATGCTGACGGGCTCGAGATGTTTCAAGTTCGCACATGCATGGCGTCACGTTTGTCCTAGAATCTCTGCGTCGGATCCGCAAGTTCCCATCGATGCTCCGTCGCCCCAACCTTTCTAATTTATGGCAGTGCATTCAATTTCTCTGTTGCACGGAGACTTGCATTGTATGCGTCAGTTAGATCTTTTGTCCAAACATATCTTTCGTGGGGCGACATGCTCATGGTAAAGGTGTACAATCAGGGAACAAGCCATGTCGGCTCTGCATCTACCACAAAGCGACAGCGTGGATGGTCATTACACTTGCGATGGTCTTCAAACGTGAATAAGGTAAAGGCTACAAGATGGGCAGCACACGAATGACACTCTACTGCGAAGTCAATTCACTGGGGAGCGTTGGACCACTCAACCCAGTGACTTGGTAATGGCCAAATTTGCGCCTTGGTTGTATGTCTGGAGACACCCCATAAAGATCCAGAAAGAAATTACTGATTTTCGGGTTGTCGCTCTGAAATGCACAAGATGCAAGCCGCCCAGTCTAGCAATGCTCAAAACCCATTAGTATCACACGCAAATCGTGAGTGAGATTTTACATGGTAGTTTTCCATCAACGACTGTTAAAACCCATAGGGATCTACTCGTTTGATACATTTCGGTTGGGGCCGGACCCATTCGTCTGGCTCAGGTTGGACAGCATTCCACACTTCCTCGGTGAGGCTTTCAACAACCATGGCTCGCAAGTCGAAGCTGGTGAGCCTCTCTGGGTTTGGTCTGCCACGGTCAGGCGCAGGGGATGGCTTGCGACCCCCGCCTCTCTGCCCGTGAGGAAATAGAGGGAAATCAATAGGCCAGGTAGGCAAGTAACACATTTCCTGTTGCTCATTCATGTGTGTATGAATATATAAATTACCTGACAAACGCACCTCAGTGCCACAGTAGGGGTTGCATGTTACCCACACACTCCAGTCCAGCCATGCCATTAGCCCGTTCAAGTCCTCTCCCCACGTATTCCAAACCCGAGTTACCTCGGCAATGTCGAGTGACTCCTTTGTGTTCAACGATGCATCGATGCCCGCATATACCCCGGCAGCCCACATCTTTGTCACCACACGGCAAATCTCTCGACTGGTTCCTCGTACTGCCTGAAGAAGTAATTTTTCCGAATCGGTCATAGAATCCAACTCAGACTCCATGGGGTGCGTATGAGTCGTGGCACAAAGCTTGTATATGGGAATTGACCAGTCCACGTCAGTCTTGTCCGTTAGGTTGGTTGGCGTGGCCGATAAAAGGAGGTAAGGTGTCAACATGATTCTGAGCTGAGTATGAGTTTTGTTAGCAAGATCGAGGAGTTCGTCTGGGCTCGTTGCCGGCGAGTTCAGGAGATGATGCGTCAGTTCGAGACGTTGGGCGAATCGGTCAACTATGACCTGAATGAGTGTCTTCCAGTCGATTCCGCTCGACAGTCTCAAGGGTCTGGTTAAGGCTTCCTCAAGCCTCGACTTTACAGCGGACAAATCTTCGCTGGATGTGTTTTGTACGCGGTGATCCCACCTTTCCTGACTGGCTCGAACAGCAACCAGTGACGGCACAAGTTGGGTGTCGTAAAAGGAAACCAATCCGCTTAGATCCAGCTGGATGCGCGTCTCGCCAGGGAAGCGATTGTGTCGAGAACCAGCGTTCATGACTTCGAACATGACAAATCCCGCTGTCCAAAGCCACCTGAGTAATTCTCATGCGAGAGATTCAGAAGACAAAGACTTACACATCCTTGGTGGAATACCCTTTGGGCGTTCAAGACCCACGGAAGAAACCACGCGGATGCCAGAGGTCAAGTCACAAAGCATGACCTCACTAAAGCCATTTAAGCGGGGTCGATAAACATGGTGTGCGGAACGATTGCTCACAAAGCCATTTCCATCCTGCCCCAGTGTTCAACATAAGAGGATATTTAACGAGGAAAAAATTCACCTCACAAAGCCATCTACACCGAAATTCCTTCCCCATCCACAAAGGTCTTCAATCAGCTGCATTTCGTTCCATATATCTTCAGGGCGTGTTTCTCCCCATACGAGAAGATTTTGCGTATCCATCGAGCCATACGGAAGCTTCGCAGCGCTGTTACCATCAAAATATATAACTTTGAGAGGCCGAGTGGTTGCGAGTGTAAAATGCCAACATCCTTGTTGGAAATCACCCGGGACCACCAAAAATTTCCAATGCTCCCGGCAAAAGGAATACGAATGTTCAGGATCTATTGCAACCCAGTTCGGACCCGGTGGTAATTCCTCGCGAATTGTGCCATGGTAAAAGCGTGTTCCTTTCGGAATAGTTCCAGGAACGATGTTATGACCTGGAGAGGAATGTGCTTCCTATCGAAAGCCAGATGAGCATACAAATCGCCTACCATTTCTCATGCGGGTGTTTGGCCAGTGTTGAAGTAACGAGTACGCTGTGTCGAACACGAGGTGATCAGTGGAATTGGGGATTGGAAGCTTGTCGAGGCTCCATTCTGCACGATCATTGCCGTTGAGAGCGGCAGAGAGCGGCTTGTCTTGCCAATGGTGACTATACCGCAATGGGACCTGGGTGGCGAGTGTCGGGACCAGAACCGATGCAACGAGACTGAAAAGGGCTGCTCGGAGCATCACAGAACACCACTGAAGTGGTTGGACGAGAGTGCTTAGAATCTCAGCTTGTTCGGATGGTAATATCATATGCTTGTTCGGATGCAGCAAGCAGTAACGTTTCATAGTCATTTGGAGGGCCGCGAGCGCAGCATGTGTCGTCGTGTTATCTCTGTGGTGCTGGCACCTCACTGTAAAGGGCCTGGGAATCGGAAGTTTCTTATCGCGACGACAAGCGGAATTCCACCCTTTCGGGACGATGATTAGGTCGCCAGCGCACGAGCACTGCCACAATGGCCCAAGGTTCATAGTGAGATGATCATACAGTATATACGTATCCCAGCTTTCAAGTGAGGCGGGCCGATATACATCAGTGTCCTTCAAGTGGGCGAGAATCTCGACATCACTGTGATTACACACTCCATTCTTGGACAGCAAGCGTTCAAGGCCAGTGACTGTTAGAGAGTGCTTCAGCACTGGCAGGTGCGGAAAAGTGTGGCACAGGGGCTCATCACGGACGGGAAGGCTTCAAATCATAGTCTCTTCGATACACTTGCAGTTTGTTGAAAGTTGACTCGGAGATGGACGGACGGGTCACAAGAATTCCAGCCCAAGGAAGCTAGCCAGTGCATGTGACACCGCCGAGTTCGTGGGTACAAAAGACTTTAACCTACCGTCCGTTGCATGTTGCGTGCAGTTGATAATCCGCGCACAAAGCGCATCGGCCGCGGTGGGGATCCGGATGTATAGAAGGACGTCCCTGGGATATTTGGAAAAGGGCCACGACGGCAGGAGAGAACACGTCGTATGAAGGCTAATGGCACGCTGAATCGGCATTCCAACTTGGGAGCGGATCGTGATGCATTGATGCGCGACCTGAAAGTTGGCGATGATCTGGTACTCACCAGCTGGATCCCCGGGCCACCGAGACTATCATCAGCTTCAACGTCACGTTGGCCTTGCCCTTGAATAGTACAAACATCAGGCTGATACCCACAGCATCTTCATAGCATCTCAAACGCTTGAATGGCTCTTATTTGGATTGTCCGACGCTGGGATGACCAACCGAGCTCACCTGGCACTAAAGCTGTCCGGTGGGCACTGCAAGCTTCACCTGCACCACACCATCCTTCACGCGACTCCGCAAACGGATGACCATGGAGAGGGTCATTCCGGTGCGTGGTCGCAGACTCGCTGCTCGAACAGGTAGTCTACCCGCAGACACCCGACGAGTTCTACCCGAGATTTTGCATCTAGCACCACGGGGATAAGACGGGGGCGATCCTTCTGAGAGGCACGCAGGATGCTCTGGAAGTTTGGAAGTTTTTTGAATAACGAGCTAGGTTCGGAGATTAGACAAGGAACTTGATACAAACCATCAAAAGTCGTAGGTATCAACTCGTCGGACACATTTCGGTTGTGGCCGGATCCACTCGTTCGGTTCAGGCTTCATACTATTCCGTGCCTCCTCGACCAGGCGTCCCATCACCATCCTTCGAAAATCGAAACTGGTCAATCTTTCTTGTGATCCTTCAACATCGGACGAAGTACGCGGCGAGTGACTCTCCCTCCGAGGAAAACCTGGGAAACCGATTGGCCACATGGGCAAGTAACACATCTCCTATCGAAAATTCTATATGAATACACGAGGCCGACGACTGCACGGTGAACGCACCTCGGGACCACAGCCAGGATCGCACTTTACCCACACACTCCAGTCGAGCCACACCATTAGTCGGTCCAAGTCCTCTGCCCAGGTGTTCCAAACCTGAGTTATATCAGCAACGTCCGGGGATTCCTTTCTGTTCAACGACGAATCGATGCCTGCGTACACCCCAGCAGCCCACATCTTCGTCACCACGCGGCAAATCTCTCGGTTGGTCCCTCGTACGGCCCGGAACAACAATTTTTCAGAGTCCATCATAGAATCTAACTCAGACTCCATGGGGTGCGTGTGTGTTGTGGCACAGAGCTTGTATATGGGAATTAACCAGTCCAAGTCAGTCTTGTCCGATGGCTTGGTCGGTGCAGCCGATAAGAGGAGGTAAGGCGTCAACATAATCCTGAGTTGAGTATGCGTTTTGTTGACGAGATCGAGGAGTCCGTCCGGGCTCGTTGCCGGCGAGTTCAGGAGATGATGCGTCAGTTCGAGACGTTGGGCGAACCGATCAACTGTGACCTGAATGAGTGTCTTCCAGTCGATTCCGCTCGACGGACCAGACGGACCGGTCAAGACTGCCTCCAGCCTCGACTTCGCAGCTGACAAATCTTCGCTGGATATGTTTTGCGCGCGATGGTCCCACCTTTCCTGACCGGCTCGAGCAGCAACGAGCGAAGGCACAAGCTGGGTGTCGTAGAAGGAAACCAATCCAGATAAATCCAGCTGGATGCGCGTCTCGCCAGGAAAGCGAATGTGCCAAGAACCAGCGACCATGACTTGAAACGCGAGAAGTCCCGCTGTCCGGAGCTACCTAAGTCTCTTTTATGAGACACGTCCAATGGATAAACACTCACACGTTGCTGACGGCACACCCGGTGAATGGGCGAGATTCACGAAAGAAACTACGTTGACGCCAGAGGTGAAGTCGCAAAGCATGACCTCACTAGAACCACTTAACAGAGCTGAGCCACGGGCAAGATGATCACTTACAAATCTACTTCCATCCTGTGCCAATGTTCAATGTAAGAAGATATCGGAAGAAGTGGAGGACTACCTCACAATGCCGTCCACACCAAAGTTCTTTCCCCATTTACAAAGGTCTCGAATGCGGCTGGATTCATCCCATTGACGATCTGGACGTGATCCACCCCATACGATAAGATCTTGTGTGTCCAGAGAGCCGTACGGAAGCTTCGCAGCACTACTTCCGTCAAAGTATACGATTTTGAGGGGTCGAGTAGCCGCGAGTGTGGCAAACCAGCATTCTTGTTGGGGGTCTGCCCTAGGCCCCCGGCAGAAGAAATACGAATGTTCGGGATCTGTAGAAATCCATTCCGGGCCGGGTGGCAATTCCTTGCGACCCGTGCCATGGTAGAGAAGTGTTCCTTTCGGAATAATCCCCGGGACGATGGTATGGCCTGGAAAAGAACACCATGGCAATCTATTGAAAGCCAGATAGGCACACAAATTGCCTACCATTTCTCATTCGGGTGTTGGGCCAGTGTTGAAGCAGCGAGTGCACCGTCTCGAACACGAGGTGATCGGTGGAATTGGGGTTCGGAGTCTCGTCGAGGCTCCATTCTGCTGGGTCCTCGTTGCCGAGAATGACAGGAAGCTTATCTTGCCAACGGTGACTGGACCCCAGCGGCACCTGGACAGCGAGCGCCGGGACTAGGACTGTGGCAACAAGACCGAAAAGAGCTGGTCGAAGCATCGCAGAACACCACAGAAGTGCTTGCAAGGGCGCGTTTGATGCCTCGGCTTGTTCGGATGCACTGACGTTTTACTGGGCGATTCAAAGCGCGTAGGGTGCGGCGATGATGCCCTCAGAGTTCCTATCCCGGTCGAAGTGATCCTACTCCTCCCCGGTTGACTTTGTGCATGCCGCATTGCCGTTCGCGGAGTGAGTTTCGGGGCGTGAAATTCACGAAGTGCAACGACAGGGCTTGTCGCAGGCAGTCAAACACTGCATGCCGACCCATCAATCTCTGACTATATCACCCTCAAAGAAGGCCATGAGCGGGTAACTAAGACAAATGCGGAGCCATGTGCACTATGCCGAAGACAGAAAGGTCAGTCGCTGAAGTGCTGTCCTTGATTTACTGTAATCTCTTTGCTAGTCGCAGGCCAAGTGATAGTACCATCGAGGACGATCACTTGCTCGCGGACCCTCCGGTGCAGAAGGAAGTGAATAAGGCGCTGCGGATGAGGTTGCCGACAGGACACCGAGGGCGAAACGAACGCACAACGCTCGCTGGAGGGGCATAGCGAGATAGCTGTGCCCTGAAACGGAAAAGCACTTTTCGACCTGATGCGGCTGCTGTCGTGTCGGCCGAGCTGCACGTGATTTCCCTCCAACTCCATCCACAAGTCATTCTAGCAAGGGCCGCAAGAAACTCTCGTTTATGAAAAAAAAGGCGTTCTCTCGCAGACCTCTCGGATGTACACTCACTAACTAAATCGTCATCGACTAGCATTTCTAGAAATTTCGCGGGGCTTGTCGTGCATTTTTACAATAGAAACACAAGCTCAAGAACTACCAATCACTCGATCATAAGGGTGCGTAACTGCATCACCATCTTAAACTCCAACGGATGCGCCAACTTGGCCACGATCCGCTCCCTCACCTGAATCTGCCTGTATATCCCTCCCGGCTGAGATATCAACAGGTGCGCCACAAACGGTTGGCGCAACGGATGGTTCCCATCGTCCTCCGTCGATCTCCCCGTCGCCAACGACTGATCCCACACCCTAAATATACACAAATACTTACTTTGCATCCGTCCATACGCAAACCCCGTCTTTATCGGCTCCCCCAACGTGACCGTGATCGGATGGAGCGACTCAGCGATGATATGGTACTGGAATACCTTGTCACCGCGCCCCGCCTCCCGCGCATCCGACATGCCCTTGGTCTCCTCCACGTCAAATACACCATACTCGAGCCCATGACAGTGGACTTTTGCACCCGCCACGTAGTTGGCCGGGTGTTGCGCGTTCACGCCGACCCGTTCTTGCAAGTTGAACAACCCGATGCTAAGCCGGTCGATCCCCCACTGGACCTGCTGCGCGAACGGCACCTTGTGGATTGCTTTTGCGAGCCGCATCGTCACTGGGACAGGGTCGACGATCGGGGGTGCGAACGGATTGAAAGACGCTGGGGAAGACGCGAGGAACGAGTTTGTCCCTGGCTTGCCCGTCCAATCAAACAACGACGGGTCGTCTGACCTGGCCATGATTTCGATCTGGAGACGGTGGAACGCACTCTCGCCCTCGCCGTACATGACGGGGAAGTGGACGTCAAAGATACCCATGAGGCAATACGCCACGTCTTCGATCTCTGTCGTCTTGCGGTGGGCGGCCCAGCTCATGCGTTGGCGGATGGCGGGCTGGCGCGAGGTAGGGTCAAAGTGGGTGAGCGCGTCATCGTCAATCCCCGTGATCTCTGTGATGAGTTTTCGAAACGTGGAGGATGCCTTGTAGTTGTCGATGGGGAGATCGCCGGACGTGATCAGCAACGTCCAGTCCGACTGGAAAAACACGAGCCGACGCGGGGCAATAAGCTCCTGTAACGTCCACCCTCTCAAGAACCAAATACTCTTCCTCAACGCCTCGATTGAATTGTCGCATACGTCACCAAGATAGACGATCGTGAGGTCCGAATTTCGATACCACTTGAACATGGAGATGATCGCCTTTTGGAGCTCCGAGGTGCTGTTCTTGTCAATACAACATGTGTCGGACCATGCCCAGCGGAACCCGCGTTCGCGTGCGGCACGGCAAAAGTGCTGCAACTTTCTTGCCCCAGGGGACTCTGCGAGCGAAAACACGTCCGACCCGTCAAAGTCCTTGTACAAAGGCTCCACCGTCTCCCACCGATGCGAAAACATGGCATACGCAAACGACGTTTGAACGGCGTCGCGCATCGCGTCCTCATCGAACGACACCGCTGTAGGCTCGAAAAACGGGGCGTGTTCCGCCCTGAACCGTGCCTCGATCGCATTCCGATCGTACATCTTGCCATCTTCGGTGCAGATTAGACGGAGCGGCATGTCCGATTTCTTTTGATTGATCGCGTCTTGGAGGGAGAAATCATCCACCACCTCGTCCTCCTCCAGTAACCCGGAGTCGACGATCCCCGCGACTGTCTGGGCGCGCGCAAGCGAGGGGCCCTCGTCGTGTCCCAGTTTCTGTTGCAACGCTCATCAGCGCCGGTTGCGGGTCGCAGGTGGCGAGGGGAGGGGCGGACGTTTACCTGTGATAAGTCTGCCTTGAACGATTCAGGATCGGAGATGGCTCTGACGACTGTTCGTCTCAGGTGTCGAAGTTTCTTTGCCATGGATATCACTGGTTACTCTAATTGCGACGGACCCGAGCCCATTGTCAGCGGGCGACATGACACGAACGGCTACGCCCGAGACACGCACCGAGCTGGGAGAGGGGGCCCCTGGAGATACGACGTATGGGACAGGATTAAAATTTCCTGGACCGCCCAGCCTCCCCATTGTAATTATAATGCAAAGACGCCCCCAAGGGTCTGTGGGAACGACCGTCTTCAAAAAGCAGGCATCCTCCCCCCAAGGTGTCTTGTCCTTGTGCTAGTGGGAAGCCACAGGAACGACAAAATGTATACCAGGAACCGACGATGCCTTTACAGGTGGGGCCCTTGTACTCCCATGGATTACACTGATTCGGGCACACGTTACATAAAGTGGCTCGGTGTGCGCTATCTCTTACCCTTGCCCGGCTGTGCACACCGTCAAGACGACGGGCCGCACTGCGAGCCAGTATGTACAGGCACGTACGACGCCGTGGGCTCGCACGTCGCACCATAGTGGCATGAACAATGTACCGATAAAAAATCTCCAGCAAATCAAACTCTCTTTTTGGTTTCTTTCACAGCACTGGCAAGGCAAACGACTGCCACCATCGAATGTGATGCGAATGGGCAGTGCACCTGTTACCGCCAAGTTGCATATCAATCAGCGCTTCAGCCCCCCATGTTAGACTCATCAAGTGCTGGGGACGCTTTTGATGGGCAGATCTCCATGTATACAAAAAAAAAAAAACCACCCCCGGGATTCATAACGGTGGGACCGGGACTCAGGGGGCCATGGGCTTCCGCCTCTTGGCATTCACGAGATCGGCAGGGTCACACGCCTTATGGAGGTCAAATCTACAAAGCCAGATGATGGGGAAAAAAGACACGGCACCGCACTCGCACTCATCACTGAGGCGCGATTCGCGACGAGCGGCGTACTGGTTACATCCACATCAGAGTCAAAACAGGGTCGGTGTATGTAAGGAACACAGGGAGGGGGAGGGGGCGGCAGCGAGGCACTAGTGCACACGATTATATGTATAAAAAAAAACAAAAAAAAAGGCAAAGACATGAACAGCAGCGGCATGAAACGAGTGACAACAAAGGGGTTAGAGTACCAAGATCAGGACATGCCGCACGGCAAGAGGAATCTCGAATGATGACAAGAAACGTAAACAAACAAGCAAACCAAAAAAAAAAACAAAAAAAATACGTACACGAAAACACCAAGAACAGGAGAGATGCGTACAGAGTGTCGATATGATATAAATAAAATTTGTGGTGGGGGGGGGGCTGGATAAGATCTACCGGAGGGTGACCTGGCTGGGCGGGTAGGGGAAGGCCGTGACGCTGATGGCAGAGTCGCCGTCGTCTGCGGTCGCACGAGAATAGAGGGACGATTGAAGGGAAACGATTCTGTCGCTGTCTTGTTCATGCGGGACTTCCAGGGCAGCAATCAAGGATCGAATCGCATCGGACGAATCCCGAGAGGAGTTCGCGTCGGCGAATGGATTTTCGTGTGTATCAGGAAGTAATGTGCGTCTGACGGGATGATGATCTTGGGCACTGAAAAAGGGGTTCCGGCCCTTCAGACTGCTCTTGACAGTACTCGCCTTGTCCGAGAAGGGATTCTGAAGTTCTCCACTGCCGGAAAAGTCCGACCCGATTTGGTTGACGTGCAGAACCTCTGCACTTTCCCAGCGATGCAGAGTGGATGTTGTGGCAGGAGGCGTCAACCTTTCCGTGACGATCATGAAGGGTGACTTGGAGTTGGATAAGCCCGAATGGAGTGAGAAGAACGAGTCTCCACGGACGGTATCCCCGTCCAAGGAAACAGGAGGCGTCATGTCCGAACCACGGTTCATGAGACGCAGAACTGGTGGAGGCTTCGCAAGCTGCCCGTCGATATCCTTGACGGCACCCTGTGACGCCATCTCGGCGGCCAAGCCAGGGTGATACTTGGCAAAATTTTGCATTGTCCCGACCGACTCCCGATTGTGGATATCCGATGACTTCTCCCCTGACGTATTGCTGTTTGTGCGGTGGAACATGGCGCCGAGTGGCCCCGACGTAGGGCGTTGCTCCATAGAGGACTGTTCTTTCCCCTCCCACCGGTCACCACCACCATCCATTCGTTTCCAGGGTTCCAGATGAGAACGTCTCCGTGATGCATTGTTTGCGGCGTTACGGGAGTTGGCAGTGGATAGCTTGTGACGCCTGGAGCAGTAAATGGCGAGCAATACAGAGAGAAGAAGGGCGATGAGTGCGGCAACGCAGGCTCCGATCACTGTTCCCAGCGAAATCTGATCGGACGAAGTGGAGGAGCTTACAGTGGCGGTGGGTGTAGATGATGGTGTCGTAGAGGTAGACGAGCCCTCGGACGCAGAGGGGGCGACGAGGGGTATGCCTGAGGGTGGAGCGCTGAGGTTGGTGACCGCTACCGTGTTTTGCGCCAAATAGGTTGCAGTGGGAGTGGTGTCGCTTACTACGACAGAGCCGGAAAGTGGAAGATAGCCATCCCGTTTATGCCGGACCCTGCGTTTATGGAGTGACATGGGACGCGGTCCCACGATATGCGGGACGAGTGGAGAGGGCGAAACGACTGAGGCGGAAAGGAGCGAGTGCAAAGGCCTTCACAGAAGGGATCAGAGCCGCACAGTCGGACCCTCGAAATTGGGTGGAGAAAAACAGGAGATGAGTCTGGGAGTCGGACTTTACAAGGTTGTTGTTCGCTTCCGTCAGCTCTCGTACTTGGGGGTTCCGAGAAGGACGACTCACCGCAAACGGCCCCCAGTAGGTCTGGAAAAACGCACAAGAGAGCGACGTCGTGTTGAGAGAGCGTTACTAGGAAGAGGCAAGGAAAGTTTTGCATTAGCCGGCGTTGCGATGGAGCAGCACTTGATCATTATGGATTACATAATAACCGGAACTATTTACGTAGAGTTCCGTTGGACCTTTGCTAGCAACGGCTCGTATTCTGGAAACAACCCCGTCGTCATCTCCTCCACAAGCGACCCCAACACGGTGCTCTTCAAAACCAGGTCCACAAAGTACGGATTGCTGCCCAAGGACAAGATGTTGGCGAGGAATCCATACACCGTCAGGTCAATGCGTGACGGGAGCTCCCCTCCGTGAAAGTACTTGCGTTCAGCATACTTGACCTCGAGCGCTTCGAACGCTTCCTTTTGCAAACGATGCACCTCCTCTGGCGAATGGCGCCCGATCCCGCCAGCGTACAACACACCGGTGACCCTCCGCCTGTAATACCACACTAGTAACGGCCGCAAAGGCCATGGGACTTCACCAAACGCCTCCTGTGTCGTAACCGCGCAGTTTTCGTCGATGCACCACCGGTCGTAAATGATGGCAGAATACAACACTTCCTCGACATACGCTTGGAATGCCCTCGACTCGACTTTCTGAGCTTTGGTCAGACCGGCGAGCTCGTCGGGATCTTTGACAAGGCCATTCTCCACGAGATACTGGATGATGAAATGTGAATCGGGGACTGTGACCGTCCGACCATCGTGTGTTATCTCGGCGTAGGGCACTTTGCCTTTTGGCGCATTGTGGGGAAATGTGTCACGGAGCTCGTATGAGATCTTGGTGTATCTGAGAAATGTCTCCAGTTTCTGGCAGAACCCAGAAGGGCTCGGTTGATTGGCCTCCTTCTGCGCGCCAAAAAGCACGACGTGAGGTACACTCGTCATGATCTGTCAGTCGGTCAGTCGTGCCAAGGGTCATAGTAGGCCGGACATGCTGCAGAGACGAACCTGTACTGGTTTTACTTGGAGGGATAATGTTGTGGGGGGCCGTTACAAGCTCCTGGTGTTCTTTTCAGCGCCCTTTGGAGGATGACGATAGCGGCCGGCTTGCTGAGCAAGACTTACTAGATGTCCGCAGTCGCCAAGACACGGCAGTCGAGGCTATCAGCGCACGACGCGTCCAGCCACATGAGACGCGCGTTCGTCCAATCATACACTGCACCCGACGATGACAAGTCCTTCCATCACCGTCCTCTACTTTGCAGCCGCATCGACATCGACCGGTCTCTTTGAACAATCCGTCCTTCTCCCTCCCAATCCCAATCCCTTTCCACTCGCATCCCTCGCCGCCCTCCTTGTCTCGCTGCACCCCAACACAGGCTTGGACAAGGTGCTCAAGACCAGCCAGTGGAGCGTGAATGCGGAGATGATACCCGAATCAGACCTGGCATCGGTGGTTTTGTACGGGGGAGAAGAGGTCGCTGTGATCTGCCCCGTCTCGGGGGGGTAGAGGATAGATCCTCTCCCTACCAGTCATCACTGTAAGACACACGGAGGTCGATGTTGTTTCTGTCTCTCGACGCTTGTTCAACAGGGGGGAGTGCTTGACTCGAGACTCGATCCACGTACACGCATGCGTAGACACCTCATTGTACAAATGCCGGTTACAAACACACCATCGAGAAACTATCCATGTTATCCCTCCGCATTTCATCAAAGAATAGGACGACACCAAAATCACTCCCACCTCTCAAACCATCCACCTCCCTGACGCTGGATGCGGTGGAGGAACAGCTTGAAGTAATCTCGGCATCTAACTCCGAGATCTGTGCACGCTCATCGAGCCCATCCCGGTCAGCGATAACGCGGGAAGGCCTCTGAATCCAGGGAGGGAGCTGTCGAACGCCGTGATGCAAAGCCACCGTCGCTACGACCGCATCCGCACATGGTGGTTTAACCGCGCCCCCGCACCTGACGTGATCCGAAATAGTCGGCGCCGAGGCGTTCGCGTCCGAGTCACGATCCTATCATTGTTTCATCCGAAAACCTTCCCTCACCATTCTCTATGCGAAAATTCGAGTGTTCGCACACCGTCGTACAACCTCGACCTTGTTCCCCATTTCCATCTATCACATCAACCTCTGGTAGCGTGCTTCTAGGTGTCACAGTCTTGCACACCCCTGGACATATGCCAGACGAACTGGCGTTATGAAATGAGAGGAAAAGCATGCTGTATGTCGGAGACACCCTCTACGAAGACGATCCCATCATATTTCCTGAAGGGGGCTCGCTTCCAACGTGGTTTTCGACCCTCGACGAATTGTTGACTTTCGTCCGGGGTCAACTGAACGCCGGCTATGTAAACGTAAACTGTGGACATGCCGCAGCAACGAGGTCTGCCACCGACGTTCTCGAAGCAACAAAGAGGCTCGTGAATAGTGTGTTTTCAGGAAAAGAACCGTTGAAAGGAAGGTACCGGTGTTTCGATAGTCGAGTATAAGCGAGCGACTGGTTAAATTTCACTGAGGTGTCCGGGGAGGCTAGTTTAGAAGCGAGAAACCCTACTTCAACCCAGACCAGATAGCGCAGAAACACATAACTCACCATGTAAGGTCCGAAATTCCGGGTGATGGATTATTACTTTCTCAGCATATCTTGCTCCAGCTGAGCTAGAAACGCGTCTGCGTCGGAATATTCGCTCGTTGCGGGATGTGTTTCCGCAATTTCGGGCGTCCGTAAGGTAGATGCAACACCTGTCTTCCCCAGCGCCGCAAGTGGGCCATTGGCTGTGGCCACAAATGTTGCCGGCTCCAAAGATTTCGCCCCCTCCCCCTCCAGTGTCACCTTTGTCTTCTTGCGCTTCGCTTCCAATAATGCTCGTCGTTCCTCAATCTCTCGCTTCCGTTTCTCCAGGGCTCGACTCGTAGACGGCGCACTCGTCTCGTGCATGCCTTCCACTTCACCGGGTTGTATATCCATCGCGCCGGTGTCCTCTCGGGTCTTCTTCGTCTCTTCGCGCGCCACTTTCAGCTCCTCCATCTGCTTCTTTCTCGTCTCTTCGTCCCCAGAGAATTGGTAGAATGCAGCGCCCTTTGCACGGACTTCTTTTGTTGCATCGTAGTGCGAGGAGAGAGGGTTATTTGCCTCCGCAAGCTCGTTTTGTACAGCCTTGACGCGTTCAGCAGAAGGTTCGTATACAGGGAAGAAGTTGACAGGATTATCTACGAAAAAGGTGTCAGTAACATGGGGAACGATTTTCTATGCACATGAGCATATACGCACGAATGACGTCCCTGTCATACACATCATACCCGTGAGGTCTAAATTCATGAAAGAAATCTATATGACTTACGCGTCGTCGACGTCTTCTTCCTCATCTTGTGATTTGGGTAGCAGATGACGCGGCACCTCTGATCGTCTGCTGGTTCGTATCCGCCCAAACTCGTCTTCGTATTCAATGACGGGATCGCCCTGCGTCCCAATTAAACGCCACGCACGTGCAAGAAGAGTAAGAAAACACACACCTCTTCCTCGTTTGGTTTATTAGGCACTGTCAACGACTCATCTACATCATCACTATCCGAGTCGTAGTGATCGATGCCCTTCAAGTCAAACTACCCAACCACGTCAGAACGCCCTTCGTCGCCCAGCTAGAAAAAAAAAAAAGAAAGAAAGAAAGAAAAGGAGACGACACGCACGTCTACCAATAGCGCCTCGTACTGCTTCTCGTTCAACCCGCCCGACTTGCCCTTCATCAGCTTTTCATACACCTTGGCCTTGCGCTCCAACGCCGCCCGTGCTGATTCGACTGTCACCCTGCTCACCGCTTCGAGCTCGACATCGCGCGCCGCACGGCCATGCACACCCTTGTTCGACCGGGCCCATACAGTCGGTTTCTGAGCGCATACAGTCGGTCGCTTTCAAAACCAGACGCGAACGGAGAACAGAGATAGGGTGCGTACCTCGTTTGGCCGCGTTCGCCCCTCGCCAGGAACGTACTTGGGGCCGCCCGCCGCTTTCGCCCTCGCAAATTCGTCTGATTTTTTTGCGAGCTCGGCTTTGAGGTCAAAGAAGGAGGTAACGCTGACGCCTGCGGCCTTCGCCTTGTCGGTCGGGGGCATCGAGAGCTCGTCTTGAAGTTGACGCTAAACACGCTTATATAATGCTACACACATGCCTTGCCTTGCCTTTTTTGTATAATTGCGTACGCTCGCCCAGAATCGTTCGAGATCCAAATATCGTACCGTGGCTGAATCGATTTTGCGGTAGAATTACACCAGAATTTGCATGGTTAGCGATGTACAAAAATCATCCATATCGTAGATGCAAACTGGCCGTAAACGTCAGTTTACATGGCAACTTTCCGTTCAGAGACCGCTCAAGCTCTCAAGGGATCAACCCGGCTATAACATTTCGGTTCCGGAATCGGCTCTTTTCGTCCAGGCCACCATACTCCCTCGGCGAAGCCTTCCATGGCCACGGCTTGCCAGTCGAAATTGGGATGAAATCCCCCTGGCATAGGCAAGTCCACAGGCCACTTGTGCAATAAACATATGTCCTGTCGATCATTCACGAGTCGTGATATAAATTGTATGCCACGTCGATGTCGCTGTGCAACAGACGTACCTCGAGACCACAGTCGGGGTTGCACTTGACCCACACACTCCAATCGAGCCACGCCATCAGCCGGTTCAGGTCCTCTCCCCACGTATTCCAAATACGAGTTACTTCGGCAATGTCGAGGGATTCCTTTGTGTTCAACGACGGGTCGATGCCCGCATACACCCCGGCAGCCCACATCTTCGTCACCACACGGCAAATCTCTCGGCTGGTTCCTCGTACCGCCCGAAGAAGTAATTTCTCCGAATCGGTCATAGAGTCTAACTCGGACTCCATGGAGTACGTATGTGTCGTGGCACAAAGCTTGTATATGGGGATTGACCAGTCCAAGTCAGTCTTGTCTGATGGGTTCGTTGGCGTGGCCGATAAAAGGATGTAAGGTGTCAGCATGATTCTGAGCTGAGTATGAGTCTTGTTGGCGAGATCGAGGAGTTCATCCGGGCTCGCTGCCGGCGAGTCCAAGAGATGACGCATCAGTTCGAGACGCTGAGCGAATCGGTCAACTATGACCTGAATGAGCGTCTTCCAGTCAATTCCACTCGACAAACTCGAGGGTCTGGCTAAATGTCCTTCCAGCCTCGATTTTATAGTCGATAATTCGTCGCTGGAAGCGTTTCGCACGCGATGGTCCCGCCTTTCCTGACCAGCTCGAATGGGAACCAGCGAAGGCACGAGCTGGGTGTCGTAGAAAGAAACCAAACCAGCTAGGTCTAGCTTGATGCGCGTCTCACCAGGGAAACGATTGTGCCAAGAGTTGGCCGACTGGGTCTCAAACAGCGCGAGTTTCGCTGTCCGAATCACCCTCAATTTTCTCGCAAGCAAGAAATTCAGCAGACAACGACTCACGTCCATTCATACCCTGCGCTTGTACTATATTGGCGGAGGAAACAACGCTGACGCCGGAGACAAAGTCACAAAGCATGACCTCACTAAGGCCATTTGAGCAGAACGAAGCCATGGGGAAAGCATTTGCTCACAAGCCCTTTCCCATCCTGCAATGCTCAACGTAAGAAGAAATTGGAGGAAGTGAAGATTTACCTCACAATGCCATCCACACCAAATTTTTGGACCCATCCACAAAGATCTTTAATGCGCTTTAATTCGTTAAGCGCATCATCAGGACGTGATTCTCCCCATATCATAAGGTCTTGTGTATCCATGGCGCCGTCCAGCAACTTCGCGCCACTGCTGCCATCAAAGTATACAATCCTGAGGGGTCGAGTGGTTGCGAGTGTAAGACACCAGCATTCTTGATGACCCCCGCAATAGAGATACGCATATTCAAAATCCAATGCAACCCATTCCGGACCCGGTGGTAATTCGCTGTGGTTTGTGGCATGGTAGAGAAGCGTCCCTTTCGGAATGATACCCGGCACAATGGTATGGCCTGGAGAAGAACATGCGTTCAATTGAAAGATGGACAAAGACGCAGATCGCTTACCTTTTCCCATGCGGCTATTAGGCCAGTGCTGAAGCAGCGAGTACACCGTCTCGAACACGAGGTGATCAGCGGCATCAGGGTTCGGACTTTCGTGGAGGTCCCATTCCGTAGGATTATCATCGGTGAGACTGACACGGTGCTTGTCTTGCCAGCGGTGACCAGACTCTAGTGGCACCTGGACAGCCAGCGCAGGGACTAGGACTGACACGACAAGAGCAACAAGGCTGAAAAGAGCCACCCGTAGCATCACAGAAGCATCACAGAAGACTGGCTGGAAGAGTGGGTAAAAATCTCAGCTTACTCGGGTGATACTAAAGTTGGTTGTTCGGATGCAGGAAAATGAAAAGTTATTGGGGGACCGCGAAAGCGTACTTACGCTATGTTGCCGTGTCATCTCTTAAAGCCACCGCCGCAAAGCATCCGGGAATCGAAAGTCTTCTGTCGCGATGACATGGACGCCAGCGCATATTGAGAACTGGCCCAAGATGCATGTAGAAGCCCGCAAGCAAAGCACGTCGATCAAGAAGTGCCATCGCGCCCCTCAAGCGATGGTTATCAGTGGGAATGCACATTCCATCCTCGGGTGCCGTGAGCATTCGATATGCAATGAGGCCTCATCCCATCGTCAGCGCTCCTCGTGGGGGGGAGGTTTTAGACTACGATGGCGGGCGGTGTCAATTCGTGCATGTGCTGGTGTAACTGTGTACCATAGTCGTGATACCACTCCCTAAGACACCATCGACGGACGAAGGATATAGTAACGGTACAGTCTCATACGGAATCGAGCGTTTAAAAAACAAGAAAACCAAGGCTACCCAACGACGCAAGGAAGAGGATTAATCTACAATGGCTTCGCAAACCTAGTCTCCCAGTCAGCTTGAATACCAGATGATCATACAAAACAAAAACGCACGTGGCATCAATCTGCTTCACTTGCGGGAGATACAACATGATCTTCCGTCGGTAACTCGCATTTTCCGATTGTTGACACGGGTTGCCTTCGAGATAGATCGTTTCCAACGATCTCAC
Source organism: Boletellus pseudochrysenteroides (assembly GCA_038090975.1). Taxonomy (NCBI): domain Eukaryota; kingdom Fungi; phylum Basidiomycota; class Agaricomycetes; order Boletales; family Boletaceae; genus Boletellus; species Boletellus pseudochrysenteroides. Next base: position 19,612 of record JBBPNQ010000139.1, read on the forward strand.
ATGCTCAAGTTGCGGTTCGAGTGCGCTCAAATCAGGAATCTTGTTATTGTTCAGCTAGAAGGGTGAAAAAGAGAGACGTTCAGCTGGACGTGCCCTCCTCCCGTCGAAAACACACCAACCCATAGTTCCTCTAATGACGTTAAATGTGAGATGTTCTCGATCGCAGGGACGAAATTCGTTCCAAGGTCCAATGTCTTGAGCTTTTTCTGAAGAAAAATCTATGAGATCGCGTCCCCCATACTAAAGACCACCCACATTGTGCTCGAGGCCTTCTATTCTCTCAACCCCATTATGACTGAGATATAGCTCCTCGAGATTCTCCAACCCCTCCAGGTTCTCGATCTTGGTGATACGATTCGACTGGAGAGATAGAATCCTAAGTTTCGTGAGTTTGTCCAAGTTCTTGTGACATGGCAAGATCAGCATCGCAATCAACGGTTATCTATCCCGCGACATACTTCGAGTTTCGGAAGTTTGTTTTTTCCTAACCATAGTTCCTCCAGGTTGACGAGTGCGTCCAGCCCCTCTATTTGCTGCGGAGAACGTGTCGATAAGATGCAAGTCGAGTCTCACCCTAACGCACCCTGATCCTGTTACCCCCGAGTTCGAGACTCGTCAACGACACGCATGTCTCAAGACCCGTGATCTTTGATATTCGGTTCTGCACAAAATACACCGTCTGGAGTGACTGTAGCCGAGCAAGGGCATCAGGTATACTTCGTAGCAAGTTGAACGAGAGATCCAACGTGCTGTCAAATACCACACGTCAACCAGGGCAGTCCGGGAGGGAGAAAGAAAACGACGGCGCACGTCAACGACGACAGCTCATCCAGCGCACCATCGACCGTCTTGATCTTGTTGTCATACAGATCCAACTCCTCCAGCTGTTGCAACTGACGAAACACCTCCGGATCGAGAAACGACACGGCGTTCTGTCGGAGACACAGCCGCCTCAAATGGCCTGCGAAGCGCTGCAATCGCAGCGGTGCGAGCGAGTTCACGCGTGCGTGCACGAGTTCGAGTTCCTACCACCCAGTGATTTCGATTCGAATCTCCCGTCCTTTGGCAGGCTCGAGAAATCCACGCACGTCGGTGTCATCTGGAAAGTCTTCCAGGGGGTCCTCTTCGTTCTCCTCCACGTCTTCTTGGGCTGATTCGTACTCGGAGCCACCGTCGTTGTCTTCTGCGGACGGTAGCACCACGCGCGCGGTTGGGCTAGCACGTGCGATCAACAAACGAGGTTGGCCTTGGACGATGTCATCCTCACCGCTCCACGACGACGAAATCCTTGTCTTCTGTAGTCGAGCGTACTTCACTGTCTGATCCAGACATGACGGTGGCCTGGAGAGTGATCGTGACTAGTACTTATAAGTATGGAATTAGTAAAGAACGCGGTGGCGGAGTAGTACTACTGCGCTCTCTGTAAGTAGATGGCATGATCCGTATGGATCAAGGATAGGCCCGGGCAAAAACTCTTGATCAATGGAAATAGGCCGCCACCAGCGAGATATTCATGTTAGACACAAGGTCATTTAGATTTCATTCATTGAGAGTATAACTGACTGTCCGCTTTGCACAGAAGGCTTTATATATTGAGCTGAATGATCGATCTCACCAGATCACGCTCTATGACATCGAGCACCGTCTCTGACCGGTCGTGATGGACGGGAACGCCCTTCTTGATGTATCAAGCATGCCAACTCAGAATTCAGGGCCCTCCTGTACGATATATAACACCGCTGCGTCTGCACTCACTGGCTAGGCCAACAGTCAGACTTCAATCGACTTTGATTCGTTCCCCTTTGGATATCCGACTTGGATGGACCTCTCATGCTCGATTTGATTCAACTCAACACTACTATTACCGTCACAAGCGCGTTCACGCAATCTTCACCGTCTGCCGTCCGTTCGTCATTAGTACATGGCGCGTGGAATCTGCACAGGCGCACGGCGTACCTTTGCGTACAGCGAGTCTACCACTTTACCGACTTGTCCGAGGGTGTCAATAGCGGCGCCATACGTGTTCTGGAGCAACAAGCGCCCACGAAATGAATGAGCGCCCCAACACTCGCTCGCGCAAAGAGAAACGTACGTCTACTTCGGGTTTGTCATACACGAGAAGACACCCCCTTCCTTGATCGAGTACTCCGTGAAAGACTTTGTCCAGGATCATTTGTGAAAGTCTATCAACGTGGTCAATCCGGAAGAGACACCCCCACCGAGATTGCGTTGCTTACTTTGCTTCGACTTCTTGCCTGCTTTGGCCGACCTGCTTCGCCACGTAATCGATTTCCACAACAGAGTATGGTTCGACGATGCGAAGTAAGTTTTGCTGCAGCAGGGTATCGTACAATGCAGCAAGGTGAGAACGAATTGTCTGGTCGGACGACAGCTCTGCAGGGGACGTTTGGTTCTCGATGGTGTAAGGCAGACGAGAAATCCCTGACCGTCTTTGTAATCACGCAACACTCTCTCAAACTCGGCCAAGTTACGGTTTTGGTGAGCGATCGCAATAGCGCGCATACATTCGATTTCTCGCAATTGAGCATACTTGGTGGCGAGCTTAACGGATAATAGCGATGTGACGTCCTCGGGCTAGATTGCTCGACGTTTAATGGGAGCTGGAGATCGTTGGTGGATGAACTGACCAAGTTGAGCATGACTTTGCACAAAAGCATGTACTTGAGCGCAGTCAGCGCAGCCGGATCGTCTTGGGCGGTCATGTTCTCAAACGTCTCGAAAAAGTATGAATATGCCGTGCTATAATCCTTGTCCTCCGCATGTAGTACACCGGACTGGAGGTCGAGCGCGGCTTGGAGGTGAGGTGGGCAATATATCGAGTTTGCAGCGGTTCTGGCGGAAGTGAGTGCAGCCTTGTGGACGAACGAATCCTGTAAACGTGGTCGAGGTAAGGAGAGAAGGAATGTACCTTTGCTTTGGTGAAGTTGCCTATCCCTCGATATACTCGACTTTCGAGAAGGTGAACCTCGGTGAGGATCATCTTGTCATCGAGTTTCTTGAGCTCCGTCAAGAGTGCGTCGATTCGCGTCAAGGCGGCCTTGAATTGCAGGGCTTCTAACTGGCTACAGACGTGAATTGAGCAACACAGCGCAGGATTACTTGGTATTTCGGCACCCTCACAGAGCGACGAGACGAATCTCTAGACTATGCTTGAGGAATATGCGCTTTTCGCGATTCGACCAGTCAATGTTGTCCGTAAGAACGTCGATTTGGACCTGACGACTGTTGGGGATATCGCTGAAATAATTGAGCAACGTTCGAACTGGACGGCTTTCCGTTTAGAAACTGCACTGTACTGATGCGTCAGCACGAAACCGGATACGACGTACTGAGCTTGGCAGTTTTGGCCTTTGCTGTTGACGACATGAATGATCTCGAGAGTGTGATGACTTCTGCCAGGCCCTTGGCATTCCTGCACATGGTCAGGCTCAGGCTAAACAAACAAAGTAGGGAAGCGCACCTTTGATCACGATAAAGTTCGGCGAGCTTGATCATGGCGGCTTCTTTATCTCGGAGTGACTGATCTCGATCGCCGGTAGAAGATGTTCTGCTGGATGTTGACGCTAAGAGAGATATGTGACTCTTGGTGCAGGATAGGACGAGATGGACGCACTTGCTGAAACGAGAATTTGTTTGTAGATCTGCTCTGCACGCTTCGGGTTGGTGGAGGCGACCGACTCGGCCTCTTTCAGCACGTCGTTGCTCGACATTGTAGTGGTCACAAACCAACCAGCGTCGCGGTGTCCAGCAATGACGCGTCTCTAGTCGTGGGAATATCGGGCCCTGGATGTCAAGGCATATGTCGATCAGAAATGGCCGCTTGACTCATTCCCTCCATCTGGACAGGTGCTGCACCAAGTTCCTTTCCAAGCTGTATGATAATTCCCTAGCATTGCCCGGCTCTCATTCGCGGTCTAAATCGACGCTCCCAAGGTCTAATTATGGGAGCCACACACATTGTCATTATCAAAAAAAACGACTTACAATAAATGCTGCAGAAAGTTGGAGAAACAGCAACGACGCGGATGAACAAAAAGGTGTCGTCTAACTCCTTTGGACGTAGCCACAACACAAGGTATGTCGTCTGCCAATCACCCAAGGCAGTCCAACTCTGGGCATGGAGAAACGAGCTCGAGGTCGCACTGCCCCTCTGCCTGCGTCGTGTTGGGCCCCACCCAGTCCGACGGCAGTCACCGGACCCGTTGGTCAAACACTCAACTCCAGCCCAGTGTCAACCTTGTTCTCAGTCAATGTCGTGATGTGGACTTGCACCCCGTTTCCTGGGCCCCCACAAACTCTGGGCGTATTCTCGAGCGGGAGCAACCCGACACGAATGATGACCATGTAAAACGCGATGGAGATGATCGGCATGATCTGTCAATCAAGGGACACAGACTCAGTTGGGACTGTTCCACCCCAGATGCGAGCGAGGGCAGGATGGGCTGACCATGTCGAGAATCACGAATTGACCATTGGATTGAAATGAAAAGCAGATCCAAACCGCGACAATGGTGACGTTATAGAGAACACCAGCATCGATAATGATGTGTAGAATTTGCCGCAGTGGGGACTTGGAGTGGCCACGCAGCCTCGCGGTCTTGCGGTCGAGGTACCAGATACGGTAAGCCAACAGTACTGCCAGAGGTCATAAACAATTCAACATTCATCGAAAAGTGAGTACGCACAGGTCGTCAGTAGGTTGCCCGAGAACGTCAGTGTGTAAAACGCTTTGACCCACGGCACGAGGGGTCCAAAGAATAATTCGTGCGTTGCCTTCGATGCGGCTCCAAATCCAGCTACTTCGGAATTTGTCGTCTTCGATTTCAGTCACCCCAAAACATGCCGCACACCTACCTCCAGCACCACACCAAAGTAATGCGGGCAAGATCACCACAAGTTTGGATTGCCACACCATGTAACAGCGGTAAAGCTATCAATGGAGTTAGTAGGTGGCGCTCGTCTTGACGAAAACAAGGCTTACGATGACGCCGTCCCCTATTAAAGACTGTATCACATACACGAAATTCTTGGACACGAACGTCCATTGCGACACGTCTGAAAAAAACGCCACAGGTCCTCCTGGGTAGGTGTCCCGGTACAGTATCAATCCTTCCATAATCCTTATGATATCGATCACGAGGTGCTGTATGGTCCCAAGAAATCAATATCTGATGCTTATCCAGGAAAAAAAGGAAGGAAACACGCACAACCGTACTAAATAGCAGCAACGAGCATGCTACCACGAGCATTTTACGGTTTACTTGGTGGATGTACCGCCGAGACACAAGTGCCCAGATCGTGCCTCCGAACATCAACAACGAGAAACCTTGCCCCATAAGTCTTATGCTGTTCCCAAGATTGATCATTAACGAGTTCTTACCATACAAGGTCCCTTCTAGTAGCGTTGATAACAGCTCTGCCTTGTCCATAGGGATGCCGTTGCCACTCATATTTCAGGATATGCACTAGAAAGACGCCTAAGCGAATGCGCGAGCTCAGACAAGAGAATGACGACGGGAAGGACAGGAGAGGGAGAGGAAAGCGGAGCGTAGGCAACACTTCCAACAAGCGCTCCCCAGTTACTTATCACGGGCTTTTCATCTCCGCATGGCAGTGTTTGGAATAATATGGGCGTGTTGGAAACCCACAGTGTCGTTGTATTGCTGTGAAGATGGCGCTGGAACGAACTAGACGCTAGACAAAAATATATTCAGTGGGCATCGTGACTTGGGGGGAACGGTATACCTAGACTAGACACCAATTCAAGACGTTGCAAGGATCACAGACTTGGCCGACCCTAGCTGCTCGCCATGGATTGGAGGGAAGGAGGAGGTGCATCTGTTCAGCAGTCGGGAGGCCGCGAGAGGATGCGATCATGAGGTGTGTCAAGAAAAAGCGTCGAAGTGGTGTCAATGTCCCTATCGCCACCTGAACTTAGTTGGTGGCAGTCGACATTGTGCCTGGCTAGGGCACCATCAAGGTAATCCAATACCTTGGCAACCGTCCCCGAGTTCATCAAGTTCTTCGCTGTCGCCGACAAACACAAATACAAGCGAACGGGTGGTGGTGGGCGGGGGCGCGCAAGCGGGTGGGCGACGGCGGCGGGTGAAACGCGTCTTTTTGCCCTTGTTCACAGACCGTGATGGGGGTGGGGTCAATGTCGAATATAGTAATGCCCTGCTCACAGGCACAGGGTCAGAACCTGGTTCGGGTATCAAACGGCCTGACGTGTATCCGTACCTCGGACCCCCACGGGTTACCCATAAGTAACCGTGCCTTGACATGATAAGATTGGCACGTACGTGTTGACACCAAGATCTACAGGCAGATCTACTCGGCGAACCACTCGGCCTTTGGCGGTGTATTGTTGCTCGACGTCCACTGTATGGCGACAGAGCTGATGATAATGTCCAGGAAAGAATGATGCGTGAGAACAATTGGCAAAATTTCCGATCAGTCGTACGACCACCACTCATCCTAATCCTGAATAAGCTGCTAGATATCATTCCCTGGGGGTCTCTTCCGTTCCGATTTGCGATCAGAAATGGCCCCGGGACTATTGGCTCGTCCGAACTTCTCGAAGGGATGAAAGAGCGAACGACAAGCTGGACGAACCCTAGCGAAAAACCACAAACTGTCGGATACGCTGCCGCGGCTCCCTTGCTAGCGTTGCAGAAAACACAGTCACCCTCACTCTCTTCCAGATACACTCAAAAAACCAGAAAACTTGGCCATATCTCTGATATATCACATACATAGTACACACCATCTCATCTCACGTCCGTTTACATATCCATCGCTTAGGGCTGGACTTGTAGTCCGCCTTTCCCGTCACATCTCCGATCCCAACACTTATTCGCTGTCAAACACCAGCGCCCTCACCTCGATCGACTGTCTCTGCGGCGCATCCGCCGGACTCGTCTTATCCGAAAACGCCGAATGCGGCGTCAACCTCGCCTTGTCCGTATCCGAATCAAAACACTTGATGAGCGTCACCTCGTCCGGCGTCTGATCGGACAAGTAGTACCACTTGTGTCCCGGATTGTGCTTGACGCTGAACGTCCAACCTTCGCGGTCCGGATAAATCAGGCGCGCCGGGACCAAATCCGCATCCACATCAACGGTGCGAAAGTCCGCGACACCAAGCGGGTCGTGCGCTACGGGGTTCTCGATCGGCCTACGAGCACGTGCGTGAGATCGGGGTGCGTGCAATCAGACTGCAGAGCGTGACATTCGGGCTCACCTCCAGACATTGATGATCCGGTACCGCCCTTTCAACAGTCTCTCCGCCTCGTCCGGGAGATGACGCCACACCCGCTGTTCAGCAGCCTCGAACGTCTGATCGACATGCACGGCGTGCTACAAGGATAGAAAAACGCATCAGTCACCGACCACCAGCCCAGCCCAGCCCAGCCCAGCCCAGCGTACTCACCGCCGGACCCCGTACCAGCGCCTTCCCCGGCTCTGTCGTCCCCGTCCCCGTCTGCCCCTGCGGCCGCCTGATCGTATGATCAAAGATAAACACCCGCTTCGCGCCCGCATGCTCCCTCAAGATCGCCTCCACCTCGGGATAATACGCCGCCTTGATCCGCTCCTCGTCGACAAACGTCTTCTCCGCGCTCGGGTACGCAACCCACGTGAACCCACTCACGTCGAGGCCGAGTGCGCCGGGCGGGGCCCCGCGCGCGTCGTGCACGACGGTCGGGTACGCATGTGTCGTGACGTTCGTCTGGGGCACGCCCGCGGGCGGGTCCCGGGCGTAGTGGTACGGGCCCTCGGTGCCCGTCGGAACGTAGTAGTTCAGCGTCGTCTGGACGTCGCGCGGAGCGAGTATGTCGACCGTCATGTTTCTGAAATCGCTCTAACACAAGAAAGTGGGGAAGGGATTTGAGTACAAGTAAGAGGGTCGTTCTTTGTGGTGATGGGAGAAAGAAAGGCGGGCGGGCGGACTGGGTTTTATAGGCGGTGGGCGGGCGGCGGACATTGCTTGGTCACCACGCGTGCCAGAGTGGCGTGCGCTCGAGTAGACGTTCATCATAGGCCATGGCGTCGGAATTCGTCTGGCTGCTGACGGAGCGCGTGTGTCATCACGCGAGCAAACTGCCAGCGTTTTGTCCAGGATCTGCGGGGAAACTTGCTTGGTCAGTCGCGCTGGCGCAAGACTGCGTCTGTATGGCGTGACAATCTGCATGCTTCCCCTGACTCACCCGGGACACGGCTGACGGAGCAAATGGCGAATGAATGAGTGACAGGACCAACAAGTTTTGCGCAAAAATCTGCAAGTGACTCCCACCCGTGTCTCCGGACCGGCCGGCCCGTCTATGACGTCATCGGTCTTGTCAAAGCTGCAAAATGAAACATGTCTTATCTTGTCACGTCACGTCCTGCGCCCTAGAGACAAGCGATCCGATGGCCCACAACATTGCAAGGTTAATTAGAGTTTCACCTACAATAGACTATACTGTGCATATTTTGCGTAACGCGTCACCGTGAAAACAGGAACAAAAAAAAACAGGTCCGTGGACACACCGGAAAAAAAGAAGAGGTGGCGGCGAATAAATAAATATTATGGAAACAGACATCGGTACGAGCGTGGATCATTACGGACATGATCGCGATGCAACAGTGACGTGCGCTCCAGATCGCGTGAATAGTGTTACAAGAAACAACTTGACGTTTTGGTTGGGGCGAAAAAAAAGGAAAGAGGATCAAAAGGAGAAAAAAAAAAAAAGTCGGCGCACACAATGTGATGCTCAACGCTGCATCACGTACCTCTCATACTTTTTATCCGCCGATGGCGTTGCGGCCATATGTCGCTCATCCGCCTTCTCTCGCTCAAAAGACGATAATGGGACGATCGCGTTCCCTCCTGATGTCATGGCTGGCGTGGTTACGTATCCATAGGGCGCCAATCGAGAGGGCGCCATAGCGGATTCGTCGGATCCCCGGAAAGCACGCTGCGATGGCTGATTGGATAACGGAGATGGGGTAGGATGGAAAGGACTGTTACTGAGATGGAACTGCATCCGCCCCTCATTTCGCAGTCCTTGAGCCGGAGGGGGCGGTGGAGGTGGATGTGAATAATGCACAAAATTCAGCGCACTTGATGGCGGTGAAGGTGAAGGTTCCGTGGCGATAGGGCTATGCTGCGAGTACACCTCGCTTCCAGACGCCGAACCAACAGACGACGTCGATGCGAATGAAGCGCTCTCAAACGTGCTGCCTCTCGTTCCAGAACCAGCAATGGCAATCGGCGATGATTGACTTGGGTTGCTCTCTTCCTTGACCGTAATTACGCTCGCCCTCTCCTTCTTTCGGCGTTGAGTAGTCGCCACGTGCCCCTCCTTTTTCGCACGAGCGCGAGCATAGCGGAGACCACAGCTAAGCCACAACACATGTCAGAGGGCAGTTCGTGACACAAAAAAATGAGGGATATTACGAACGCGTTACAAAGCTCCTTTTTGCCGCTCGGGCCTTTCCTCCATTCTGGGCTGGAAGTCACCTTGCAACTCGTGCACCGTAGAATTCCAACAGGTCGGTTGCTATTTCGACCGCTGACCGGCTCCCGCGCGGAACCTGGACTCACGCGGTGCCGTGGAGGGGGCACAATATCCGCCGAAGAGGAAATAGGCATGCCAATATTCTCGGGGCGGTGCCTATCGGCATAATCGAGATCCGGACTCGGCGTAGGCTGATAGCCGTGTTGGGGACCGCGTGTCTCTCCATAATTCGGTGATTCCGACGGTCTGGTAGAAGGTTGTGCTCCATACGATGTGTCGCGCAATGAACACGGAGCAGGGAGAGAATTTAGCGTGTGTGTCGGACTGCTGCTCTGCGGCCACCGGTTATAATTCAGGAAAGAAGATGAATCAGAGTGACTGGACCACGGCGGAGACGCGTAAGACGGTAAAGAGCCGACAAAATGACCGTAAGATGGCGATGGTGCATTAACCGGAGGCAACGTATAAGAACTTGGCGAGACATCATATGAATGTTGAGTGTGGTGCGATGCATAACCGTCCTGTGCCCTGCCCGCATACGACGGATGAGCAGATGTCCCGATACTATTGCGGGAACTGCTTTGGATGGTATGACAGGCGAACATGATTGTGCCTAACATCGGTGTAAGCAACGCATGGCGTGACGTCAAACAAAGCACGCACCATGAGGTATGAAAACGCTCTCTACTTCACCGGCGACGGCTGACATTGTGCCAACGATCCTCCATCTTCTCGTACAGCTAGTTTTGGCGCTGCTATCATGTGTGGACGTCTGCACCGCCGACGCAAGCTTGGCGAACTCTTTTGCGGAGGGTTTGTTGGAATACTCGTGGCTAGAGTCAGGCGGCCAGCTGAACAAGACCTTGTAGTCCTGGGTACTGGAATTGGACAAAATCTGAAACACTCGCGTGAGTACGCCAGGCTGCGGGCAATAGCAGCGGAGTCTCTGGTCAAGGAGCGAGAGCTGTCCTGGACTCATTGCAGGTGTGCCACACCAATTCGTCCACGGTGTCTTGCGTTGCTCGTCATTGTCCGCGGGTATGAGGTCGACGACGGCATGGATGAAACACAAGACGAGGCCTTCAGCGGCCCAGCTTATTACGATATCGACGGCCATATAGTGGTTGTCGAGTGCGATCTTGTCGCCGTCGCTCCATTGTGGCAGGGGGCCGGTGTAGCCTAGGAAACGGCGAACCCTTGAAAGACGGCAGTACCTAACCCTGGTGCAAGGGTTAGGTATAGGGTAGAGCTACAAACGGGAGCGACGGACCTCGTAACGGTGCCATGCATTGCGGGTTGTTCGAGGGCCTCTGTCAGGTCGGCTCTGGCGGAGGCCTGTTCCTCTGGGTGGACAAAGTTGAGGAGGGACTTTCCAATAAGGAGGTCTGCCTGATCTTCGAGACGACATGTGAGGACGGGGTCGAGGTAAATGAAGTGCAAATCGGAGGATAGCAAGGACCAGTCTGCACGTCGGAGGATTAGTCAACATGGGCCCGAGCGAGTGGAATGGAGGAAAGACGAGATGATCGGAGGTCCGACCGGCAAACAATGGAGAAAAAAGGATATGAAAGGACGGACCAAAATAAAAAGGAAAGACTCACAGCAGCGGGTCTCACCACTTTTTGGTGGACTGTGTGCGGGAGAATCGGGGGCAAAGGCGGCGGACATGGACGGGGCGAGGGGGGTGGGCA
>JBBPNQ010000140.1:0-30819 GCA_038090975.1 Boletellus pseudochrysenteroides
CGGTGTGGACGTCAGTTCAAATCGGTGTGGCGCGCGCGCGGTCACGGGACGTACCTCCTGTTTCGGGCGTACCGGTCGCAGGCGCGAACGCGGGGTCGATCGAGTCGATCTGTTGCGAGGCGTAGGGCGTGAGTCATGAACAGGTTCTGAACCAGAAAGAAAAAAAAGGAGAAAGGGACGAAACGACGCACGTCGATCGAGAGGTACACCGGGCGGTCACCGACAGTCTCCCGAATCTTCTTGATAATGCCGTCGGTGCCTATCGCCAACATAAAGGAGCGCTCACATCGTGAGTAGTGGCAAAGACAATCGACCTGAAAACGTACCGATCGTATCGATCTCACGCGCCTCGATCCTTTGGAACCCAGACGCGTCGTCGTTTGCGTAGTCCGCTGGTCCTGACAAGGTCGTTCGAATCGCACCGTGCTGAAATCAACGGATCAACTAGGATCAAAGCATTCGACGGGACATTCGAGGAAGAAGAAAAAAAAATAGATCATGGAAATGAATGAGAAAGGAAAGAAGATACTTGCAATGGAGCTGCCGTTCTTGATGAGACCTTCTTGGCTAGCCCAGTAAAAGTAGGTACCGTGGTTGATGGCAGCTTGGTCTGATGGGGCGCCCCCAAAGACGGATGGCCTCCATGTATCGAGATGCGAGTCAAAGTGGATGACAGAGATGGGACCGTAGGCGGAGTAGATAGATCTGTTGTGAGGTCGGGAAACCATCAACACAACAAATTCAAGTAGAGATGAGGGGAAAGTGACGGCGGTCCAACGCTTACCTGAGAAGAGGAAGGACGATCGTATGGTCACCACCAAGCGTGATAATCCTTGGATGATGTTTGCCATCGGCGGAGATGGGAACCAGCGGTTTACCCGCCAGAGGGTCATTACCGAGAGGGGAGAACGTCGTTCTATGGAGGAGCTTCTTATGGCCGTCCTCGATCTGCTGGATAGCAAATTTGTTGTCGTAGGGTGTGACGGGGATGTCACCGCAGTCGACGATCTTGAGACCGGACAGGAACGGGTTAACTTCGAGGGGAACGTTGTAGCCACCATACAAAGTCAGACGACGTGACCCTGCACGAATACCGGCTGGACCAAAGCGGGCACCAGGACGGTATGAAGTGCCAGTGTCCTGGGACAAGCGTGTTATCAATATCGATTTCGTGCGCACATGTCGGAGGTTGCTTACAAACGGAGCGCCGATGAAGGCAATATCAAATGCGGCGTCTCTGTCTTTACCGAGACACTGCACCCACGGTAACTTTGCAAATGTGGTGATGCCAGAGAAAATGGAGTCGGCGGTGACTGAGCGCATTCAGTTGAAGGTGAAACTCGGATCGCGATGTGGAATATTGTGACTTTTACCTTCATTGTCACCGGGGTAGATCGCCTGATAGGGATACTTGAAGTACCCGAGAGGCATTTGCTCGCCATGCTGATGGCCATCATGTGCGATGGCGGCAAGAGCGATGGCGGCATGAGCGCTGAGTGCAGCGGCGACGAAGACGGATAACAGGACTCGCATCTCGGGAAAACAGTCAAGATATAAAACACGGCGTGATCAGGTAGTTGAGCGAGGATGTAAGGATCAGTGTAGGCTCTCAACAAGTGGGAGGTTGGTGTTCGTGTTGAGACTCAGGGCGAATCGAGGGCAGCTAAAAAGGTCGCGTCTTGGGAAAAGATTATGGTCGCCCCTGCCTCATGTCACCACATAGTCCGAAAGATAGAAAGATAAGAGCTCTCTTGGGTAAGAGGTCGCATTCGGATCACTGTTTTCTCAGCCTCGAGGCAAACATGTCAGCAAACCCGACCCTGCCGAGAGATAACACACAAAAACCAGGCCTATCAGTAAGCACACAGCGGTCGCGCCATGGAAAAATTTCCGCGCCAGATACCAAACGGGTTTACCACCATCAACACGATGCAAGCCCCGTTGTGTCAGAGAATCCCGTGGTATACAGGGAGAGAATCCAATCGATTCGTGCCATGACTCATCCCGCTCAATCGGGTATTGCTCCGCGTTATAAGCACACCAAGGGCCGAGCTTTACGCCATCTTTTTTTCAATCAGTTCCCCCTCCTCTGAGCAATATGAGCCTAGATGAAACCTCACCACTTCTTCCGGATGCGCGGCATCTGTTGCGACGAGTCGAAAGCCATCATGCTTCTCCGCCAATCCCAGCAGTTCCCGAAGAGGCAGGAGCGACCCATCGCTTTGGTCTAAAACTCCTGGCGTCCTTGGTCGTCGATTCTGTTCCCGGTAAGTATGAACTATGTTCTCCCACCGTGCAGCCTAGTTCTAACAATGTACCCCTTCAAGTCATCCTCTCATACATCCTCCAAAACTCGGTACTAACGGTCGCCATCGTGGTCACCGGTCGCCTGGGCCCCGAACAACTGTCCGCTGCCGCGTTTTCCATGATGCTCGCATTCGTCACTGGCGAGTACTCCCCCGTGACATTACTCCATCGCTCGTAGGGTCCCATGATGTTTCTGTCTCGCAGGATGGTGTATCGCGCTCGGTGGTGGATCCGCGTTGGACACACTCGGATCCCAAGCGTTCACGGGCGGTGCCCGCAAGAGCGATCTGTCCATCCACTTGCAGCGATGCGTCATATTGCTGTGGGCCCTCTTCATCCCCGTCGCCGTCCTCTGGTTTTTCATGGAACCCGTCCTCTTGGCGATCGGCGAGCCCGTCCGTCTTTGCAAAGACGTCCAAGACATCATGCGCATACTTATCTTTGCGGCCCCGGGGTTTATCGCCTTTGAGTCCCTCAAGAAATACCTGCAGTGCCAAGGTAGGTCTCGAATCTCTTTCCCTTTTGACACGCGCCGATACCCACCGACGTTGTACAATGATAGGCATCATGCGAGCCTCTACTCTGGTCTTGATCATCGTCTGGCCGATCAATCTTGCTTTGAACGTGCTCCTGGTACACTACACACCGCTCGGAATGCTGGGTTGCCCCGTCGCGCTGTCGATCACTTACTGGCTGGCCTTCTTCCTATTGGCTTTCGTCACATGGCTGTCGCCCGCGCACGAGGCAAGCGGAACTTGGGGAGGTTTCCAGCCCAGCATCGTCCTCAACGCCAAGAGCTGTCGCGCTTTTCTCGGTTTGGCGCTTCCGGGCATCTTGATGGTCGGTACGGAATGGTACGTAGACTTGAACCTCACGCAGAGATTTCCAGCGGACCAATGACACGACAGGGCAGCGTTTGAGATTGTCGCACTCGCTGCTGGACGACTTGGAGAGCTTTCCCTGGCAGGACAATCCGTCATCATGACCACTGATCAGAGTAAATATCAGGTTACTCAAATGTCTCAGTTGGAGACTAACGCCCTGCCTTTTCAGTCATTGCCACAATACCGTTTGGCTTTGGTACGTTCTTTATTGTGAGCAAGCTTGGTCGAGTCAGCGAGGCTAACCCCGAGTAAGGGGTCGTGGCCTCCAATCGCGTAGGAAACCTCATTGGTGCAAGGACTGCCCCTGGTGCCCGCGCTGCGGCCCACGCAAGTGCGCTCGTCAGCGTATTGGTCGGCTTCACGATTATGGTCATTCTCCTGGCCACCAGAAACGTACGTCAACCCTCCTCCCTAGTTTTGATTAGTTTTGAATCAGGGCATCCAGCAATTCGGTTACCTATTTAGCGATGACGAAGATGTCGCGCGCCTCGTCAGTAAAGTCATGCCGCTCGTGGCGTCCTTTCAGGTGAGTGCTTCGGATACACAATACTTACCCAGCATCTAAGCACGCGTAGATCGCGGATGGCTTGGCAAATTCATGTGGTGGTATTCTCCGTGGGCAGGGTTAGTATATTGTCACAGTCTGCATTTCCAGGCAAGCTGAAGAAATTGGCAATCAGGCCGTCAGCACCTCGGTGCCTTCTTCAACATCATCGCCTACTACGTTTTAGCGTTGCCAATCGGAATCACGCTCGCGTTCAAGCAGCATATCGGTTTGCAAGGTCTCTGGATAGGTATGCCTGGCGGCATCCCTCACGAACGGTTTTTAATTGACGTTCTATAGGTCAAGTCATTGGACTTTTCACCGTCGGTATCAGCGAATACGGCGTGATTTGCTTTGGTACGAATTGGGACGAAGAGATCCAAAAAGGGATCACTAGAAATGCAGAGGAAGCGAAACAAAGGGCGTTACTCGAACATCGCCAACAAATGGAAGACGGACTCACCAACTAACGCAACCGCACAAGACATATGCGCAAGGAAAGAGATTGAGGCGGAACTAGAAACGATATAAGGTATAACAAGACAAATGGTTTATACTATAGTCGATAGACTTCAATATGCTTTTTTCAATTTTTCGTGTTTGTTCCTGGAGGTTTGAACAGGAATGAATGTATACAATCACGATCACCTTTAAAATGTCTGAAGGGTGCTCATGGCTTGACAGTGTTAGCGCGTGGCTTCAATGTGCAAGGTAGAGATACTGCAGATAACATATCAACTCCTCACGAATGACATCATAGCTCATCTTTGGCCGGAGATTCTGTCGGCGCCCTCAAAAAGTCCGCCGTCCCATCCACTATCGACCTAAGGTACTTGGCCAGCGGCCCATACTTGTTCCCTCCTATACCATGCAGATTTAAGCGACGCCATACGACGAGAACGCGCGGGTAACGGTTTACCTTCGTACAGAATAGGGACGCTCGACTCCGCAGGGTATACGATCACTTTTGAAAACTTGCCCTCTCCCTTGGCAGTGAATCCCAACGAAGCCGCAAATGCACCCTCGGGATCACTGTGGTGACCAAACGCAACTTTCTTGTAATAGTTATTCCCGAGGACCTGCCACAATAGTGGGAATTTCTTGTCCCTGTTCAATAAAATGATGCGTGGCAGGTCCATGTTCTGCACACGACACAACATGTCAGATAAACACGCGTGAGTCGAGGGAGGAGTGGGTTCGTAGGAGGAAGCGGAAGAAACGACAGACCTCGTCAAGCCATTCGGGAATGTCGCCTGGGTTCGGCATCACCTTGATCTTGTTTGGAACCGACCGCGACGCCCACTTGATCAAGTTGTTCGAGGTCCGTTCGCCAGCCTCGTACTTTTGTCCCGGTAGCTGGCCACCTCGAGGAAACACCTTGACGGTCGGGAAGCCCTGCACCTCCTAGGTGTATGTGCGCCCGGCATCAGCGTCTGAATCACGTTACACAGGGGCATGGCGGTCGTTTGCGCACCTGAGACGCGCAGAGCTGCCTGTTGGACTCAGCGTCACAGTCGACGGCGTAAAAGGGTACCAGCGGATGAAGACTACCGGCAGCTTTACTGTATTCCGGAGCCATTTGTTTACAGTGCTGGTTCAAGTTCCTGAACTGAGGACTGCGCGAGGCGTCGGAACGAAGAACTCACCCCGCACCACGGTGCGACGAATGCGACGACGCTCGTGCGCTGTGTGCGCATGGTGAGACCGATTCAGTGCACTAAGTGGCGAGAAGGAAGGGTATATGCGCATACATTGTTTTTCATGGCTCGCTTGAACCCTTTTGGATCCAGCATCTTGACCTTTGTGTCCGGAGGAAAGATCGCTGCTGTCACCAGCGACGGGAGGACGAGTAAAAGAGCGGTGAGTGTGTGTAGTATCATCGTGGTCGCACAAGGACAAGGAGGTGACGCGTGACATATCGAGCGTGGTCGTGTGATGACGTGGCGCATGCAAAGGACTACTATTACTGCTCGAGGTGAAGGGAAAAATATATGCAATCTATCGTATCCCTCCTTCACTGCGCGAAATATCCCTGACATGTTTGCTTTTCTGTCTACATCCGCAGTACTGACCCTCACGCACTCGCGATAGCTTTCCGCCTTGAGGCAGGCTTCGAGCGCTTGCGTTTCTTGCCCTCCGAAAAGCCATGCGCAGTTTTATGGTCCCGTCCGAGAATATCGTCTCCTTTTACCTCGTAGATGCGTACAATCCAGTTCTCGGAAGTGAACGCTTCCTCTGCGGCCGGAAAAAAAATATCAGATACTCTCCTGCAACTCATGGCTTGCATTTCACTCACCGAGATAGTCTAGCTTGGGCCCGTTCAGCGGCATATGCTGTCCACGTACCCGATCCACCGGCTGCTGTCCACCAAACAACTCCGCAAAACGATAATATGACATTTTGTACATCAACGACTCTCTCATCGTCTGAGAAGCTTTGTCATCGACACGATACTCCCCATTGTTGAAGTAGTTGGGTTCCTGGATCTCATCTGGCCATATGCCTTGTGCGATACGAACCATCCAAAGGAACTTGTTCAGATCGTCTCCAGAGTAGCCAATGAGTCCACCAAAGATGATGAGCACGTAGCTGACGTCGTGTTTACGAAGGATGGGATAAGCCACCTCCTCCGGAGAGGACATGGCTTTGCCGACGGTCGCGATGTGAGCTAAACAAAGCCGTCAGGCAGTCCTTCTCTGGAAAGGTAAATATTTTGACTCACTGTTGTTCCATGTGTTGTTGTCGACTAACGTAGGGCGATCTGCCATACCAGCAATTTGGTATCCGTAATCCCACCAACTCATCACAACCGCATCCTCGGCCGTGTTCTGTCTCAACCAGTAATATGCTTCTCTGAAATCGTCAATGATATGTTGACTTCCGTCGGCGTTAGTCGAGGCCAGAACGACAGAAGGAGATGAGTATGCATTCGAAGTCACCCATGTGCAGTGCACGACGAAGAACAGGAGTAGACAAACGGCATTGAGGAGAACGGAAAGGCGCGTGTCGAGACCAAAGATGCCTTTGGAAGATTTGGAAGCGGAGTCGTCAGTCGCATGAACGGCAGCGGCAGCAGAGGAAGCGACTCCAGAAACGAGCTCGCCGAGGGTACCTCCCGGTACTGCGGGTATCTCCTTTTCTTTTTCCTTTTCCTTGTTCTTTTTTGCTTTTTTGGAAGAAGCAGCTGTAGAGGAGGATGCACCGTGAGATGCACCATCGGAACCATTCGTGATACCCGCTTGCTTTGATGATTCGTTCGGTTGCGCTACGTCCGGCTCGCTGGGGTCAAGATATGTGTCGAGAAGGGACGACAACGCAATTGCGGCCGCCACACAAACAACGGGCGTGAGGGTTAGCATGAGACGGACCATAACTCCAGCAAAGTAGCTCGCCATCGCAGCGTAGATGATTACGAATATGTGCTCGTCACGAAGGGAACGGAAGCATAAAACGACGCCAGCTGGGAATAGGAAAATAAGGAAATGAAGATCCATAAAGAATGAGGGCCATGCTGTGGGTTGATGTTCGGAAACTGATGCAATGATGGGAATGTACCTGTGGGATTTCACACATAAGATGGATAGACCCTGATAATGAGTGGACTGTACAGACTTTTTAGCATAGCCGGTGTCCCATAATGAATAGAAACGCCCAGTCCATGGTGCAATCCAACCCTTGTACGTGAGTGCGACAATAGCAAAGAAACCAAGGATTCCAGTGGCCACCACGCTCGCTAGCAAGAGTTCCTGGAATTGTTTTGAGGAGATGTGCGAACGGACGAGCTGTGCAAAGGCGACGATTTGCAAAAGTCCAAATACACCTGGAATCAATGGTGAGCAGAGGCTGGCAAATGAACAAAACATGGAAGCTTACCCAAGGCGGCCATGTGTTCACTCGTCCGGACGGGCTGGAAACCGACAAAGGGGACTTGCATGCTTGCGAGTGTTCCGATGGAGTACCAAGTGGAGTATGCGACGTAGAGGCGGCTGGAGTACCGACCCATGAGAAGGAGCACGAGTGCGTGGAGGGGGATCATGTTGGTGATGAACACATAACCGCCTGGAGAGATCTCGCATCAATCTCGCGAGCGGGAAGTGTCGAAAGAACGCATACGGACCCCATGCGGCAACCATGTAGAAGTAAAAGACGGCGGCAACAGCACCAAAAAACGCGCTACCCTGCTTGAGTGCCTTGATCCAGCTGAAAAAGGTGAACATGAGGAGGAAGATGGCGATCGCTTCGTTGTCATACGACCCAGCAACGGAACGCGATATGTAACCGGGGACAATGCCAATGAAAGCTGCCGCCAACAAACCAGCGCTGTCGTCCTTCATTTCCCTCGTGAACCTGTGGACGGCCATCAGTGATACCGTTTTGCATACTGAGGCGAGAAATGCACACATATAAGTAGCCCAAGCAGTGAGAGCGCTGAAACCTGGTGCTAAAAGGACACAAACGTTACGAATGTCTACTGGAAGATTCAAAGCGTGGAGGATATTGTAAATGACACCACTGGTGGCCATGAGACCGGGGTAGATGGTACCACCGACGACGCGACCGAGGGGGTACCATGCGGTGGGGTCAAACCAGTTCCAAAATGCCTATGGGAGGGACATGAGGGGCTTTACGCGACGGACGAGGAAGGGCCTACATAGAAGCCTTTCGAAGCGAGAACTTTAGTTGCGCGGCTGTGACACGTCAGAGTGGGTTCCGTGGGCGAGACGGACACGAAGAGACGCACTAGTTGAACCATGGATCGCTGAGAAGAAAAGAAGCGAGGTGAGAAAGAGGCAGGGCAAGTGAATGGAGTACACACAATTCGTGGATGATACTCTCAAAGTTTATGACAGCAAAGAGACGAGAAGCGATGGCAGCACCGGATATGAGGCCGAGCGCTATGATGCGGAGAAGGGAAGCAGTGTTTGATACGACAGCTGGGGAGAGATTGTCAGGGAGCGGGTAGGCAGCCGGCATGGCCGCTGTGGTGAACGAGAAAAGAACAACTGGCCGGACAAGTCGAGGCCAGGGCGACTGCGCGCGCGCGAGTTGGGTGCTGCTTATGTCAGCCATCGACCCCCATCGGAGGGGTGGTAAAAGGAGCTACACCAGTCTTGAAAGTCCCCCCCAGCCCTGGTAAGCTTGTTGGTCCGCACCGCACTGAACACGCCTTCACATTGGCAGTGTACCGAGGTTGCCAGTCGAGGCCCCGCTCAAGGCAGTGACTCTGCGGCGCGTTATCGGGCTCCCTCCCAAATCAGGTTAGTAGTAACGTGTCTCTCATCACTGACGCGCGGACGCCTCGAGGCCTTGGCCATGTATCTGCGTCGCCACCCATATAAGACGCCGTTGATCAACCCTACGAGTCACCCACGACTGCCCATTGCTCCTGCCAGACTCGCCGACGATAATCAACCCACCTCCTTGTCATTTCACATCCGCATACCCTTGGTTCTCATAAATACCCAGATCCTCTCCCGTCTTCTTTCACCGACACCCGCATCATGCCCATTTCCGACTTTCACTTCGCCTTCTGCAGTATTGCCACCGTCGCAGCGACTCTCGGTTACGCCTGCGCACGACGAGCTGCCCTTTCCCTTACTTCCTCCAGCGGATCCTCCAAACCGTGAGTCACCGACAACCAGCCTCCGTCAAAAACAATAACGCCTAGCGGCCGATAGCGATCTCGAGGCCGCTCCGCCTGAAGAACGATCCCTCAAGCGCAAGCTCGACGACTCTGATCAGCATGATGTTGATACAGAAGAACAACCACGCCCGATGAAAAGAAACAGGACTCCTCCAACCGACATACATCAACCAGACGAGGACGTGCGTACTTCACCCCTTGCCTTACCTCCCTTCGGTCCCCGTGTTCGTTTACTTATCAAGATAAACCCCACCCAGGAATGGCAAGTCATTGTGGCTCCACCCGGGCTTCGAGAGCCGGCACAGGATAATGGCACCCCTTCTCAAGGGAGCCCCCCCAGTATCGAACAGGATGTCACACCCGCCCGGGAGGTGGGTTCACTTCCCTTCACCAAAACTCATGTCTGATGGTCGCCTCTCCAGCCAACTCCCCCACCGCATCCGCATCTCGGGACTTCGCCACAGCCGGACGAGAAAGGGGTAGAAGCAGCGCGTCCCTCTACTCCACGACCTCCCCAAGTTAACCCATCACCGAATGAGCCCGAGATTCCACCAGCACTTCCGGTGACATCACTTCAGCCCGCCGTGCCAGCCAAGAGTAAACCCATCGATGCCTTTTTCGCATTCTCTGGTTCCAGCTCACCATTTGCTTCTTACTCGGGAGCTTCGCCCTTTGCACTCTCTGGCCAGGCCGTGAAGACTACTCCCGCATGGAGGCGTGACAACAAAGATGAATCTGACGTGTTCGGTCGGGCAAGTTCCGCGAATACCCTTGCACCATCACCGAATAATGCAGTCTCATCCGGGACAACTCAATCATCTGCTCTCTCTCAAAGCAGAAGCACTCTCGAGATTTCAGGAGAAATAAAATCCCTCGTTAAATCTTCCACATGTAGGTCATTCGGGCGGTGACTGCTTGGCAGCATGTGCTAAAGTTGCACTCAGATTTGACCGGCGAGGAGGATGAAACTGTCGAGGCTGAGCTCAAGGGTGTAAAACTCTTCACCAAGCGTGGGTGCAAAGAGTTCACTGATGGGATGTATGGCCACCTCAAAATTCTCGCCCAAAAGTCAACTCTCCAAAAAATGAGCAACGGGGACCAGCAGGGAACCGAGACTGAAATTAAATCTCGAACCCGTCTACGTAAGTCACCTGCGCCTCGAACCCTCCGCCGTCGATCGTTAAATTCCACCATGTCTCCTGTGACATCGCCTCTTACTTGCATTCACGACAACCTGCTTGTCGCACGCAGTCTTCCGCCGTGATCCGTTGGGGCAGGTATCGATGAATGTTGGGTTACACCCAACGGTACGGTGCCATGTTGATACAGCAGAAAATATTCTGCGTGTGATTTTGATGGAACAGGTGATGACGGACGGAAAAGTGTCCAAGGAAGACGTCGTCGTCTATGCTTTGAAGGTTAGCCACCACGGCGCTTCTTCCTGCGTAGAATCTCATGCCCGCGATCCGTCCCATCCATACAGCCTGGCCGCGCCGGGAAAGCAGACTTTCAGACATTTGCCAAGACACTGTGCGATCATGAGGGACTCAAGTCCAGGGTGGTCTCGAGTTCGGCGGCTCCTGGCGATGCCGCAGCATCGTGATTCGTGATGTAGGGTTGTGAATCCCGCGCGGCCTGTTTTTCCTCTAGGAAAAAAGGCCAACCTTGGCGACACTCCTCGCCGATCAGGAGTAAGGACGCAGGTCGTTCCGATGCCTGTGGGGGTGGGGAATTAGGTATTATCGGTGCTTATGCGTTTACGTCCTGGAGTCATACGCGTGAGTGATGACTTGGGGCTGGATGCTTTGGTACGATATGTAATAACGATAGTGATGGGTGTATGTACGTATGGAAGGTGAGCAGATGGAATGTGACAACCGATTTGCGGCGCTCTATAGAAAAGTAGATAAGTTCCGCTGATGGGCCGGCTTTAATTCACTGCGCTGATCCGGGGAGTCGGAGCACACATTTGCGCTCTTTTTTTGCGCGGAACATGGCATTATAAATCTCCCTCTCCGACGAGCGAGCCGTATCCGTTTCCGTCACCGTTCCCATCCCCACACCTGCATGCTTGCCCCTGGACTTTTCTCATCCCTGAGCGTTTGGTAAATGTAGAATTTGTCTCGATCTAAGCGTGACCGCGACACATGGCAAGATTACACCGTGTTCAGTGTTCTACAGCTTGCCTCATTAGCTTTCGAACGCTTCTGCCTGGCCCCGCCACGACATCATGCTCGAGAAAGAGGCAAGGGATCCATTACAAACAGATGTCAACAGTCAACATTTCCAAATATGGTACGTGCAACCCTCCGAAGCCTCTCAACCCGAAGTCACGCCGAAACTTTGCGCCAACTTCCCCTGTGTTGTAGTTCATGCTCCCCACCAGCCACTCGGCATGGCTCGCGGATTCAAATCGCCCGCAGATCAAGCTCCGCTCCCAAAGGTTTCCTTCGTGTTGGTGCAAGACGATGATTCCGCCCAACTCGCCGGCGTACACGACCAACAAGCAAGGTCATACGGTTGTGCGTGTTTGCCGCTGTTCTGTTACTTCTCCCGTTGACGCTCCCGGACAAGACAATGACTTTTCAGAGTTCCAGAGACCAGACCATTACATCCGGTATATCGGTGGGTGTGGCCTTGGGGTCGCTTTGCCCTTTTCTAATGTCGAGCAGAGCCATTGGAGAAGGATCTCGCCATTCAGGTCGAGTATGATATGGACGAGCAAGGTTTGCTTGCCGTTGTTTGTCGTGCGGAGGCCTGAAGCTGGCGTATAGACCAGGAATGGCTCGATGCCATCAACATCGAGCGAAAGAAAGACCAGATCAACCTAGTCGCGTACGAGACGTTTGAAATCATCATGGATCGTTTAGAGAAGGAGTATTTCGACTTGGTGCGTCGCTGCGTCTCGTGCTCTGCTAAGATCGCGTCATCCCTCTGACCAAATCCAGACCAAGAACATCCCCAAGTCGGACTACGCCATGCCTTCGGAGGATTCGACTTGTGCTATATGCGATGACTCAGAAGGAGAGAATAGCAATGCGATCGTGTTTTGTGATGGATGTAACCTTGCTGTACATCAAGGTGCGTATGTACACTCCACGCTCTGCAGAGTCTCCTCAAAGTTCAAGATTGTTACGGCGTTCCTTATATACCTGAGGGACAGTGGCTCTGCCGAAAGTGTACCGTGTCTCCCGAGAACCCGGTCGTAAGTATATTTCCTCTTCTGGGAAAGTGATCTTTGAACCGTCCTCACAACGTCCTCAGTCGTGTATATTTTGTCCCAATGAAGGCGGCGCGTTTAAGCAGACCACACTCGGTGACTGGGCACACTTGTTATGTGCAATATGGATTCCCGAGACCAGAGTAGCCAACGAAGTGTTTATGGAACCCATCACAGGCTCTGACAAAATTCCAAAACAACGATGGAAGCTAGTGAGCATGTCAATCTTGGCTATATGCGCGGGCGAAACTATCAATTAACGCATATTTTAGAAATGTTCGATATGCGGCATTCGAGAAGGAGCTTGCATTCAGTGTACCAAGACATCGTGTTTCCTTGCCTTTCATACTACTTGTGCAAGGAAGGAGAAGCTTCTGATGCCGATGAAAAGTACGCAAGGCTCAGAGCCAGTCACACTCACCTGCTATTGCGAAAAACACCTTCCAGTATGGATACACTTACCATTGGGTTCAGCTTGACTCATTCACGAACATGTACAGAAAGAGCAGGCAGAGGCACGTCTCAAGGCCCTCACGCATGACAGTGTTACCTCTAGTCCAAGCTCCAAGCTCTCTAAAACTGCCAGGGCATACGCAAAAACATACAAGACCGGACCACCCCTTGTTCCTCAGATCATCGTCGACCGCATCATCAGTTACATCACCAAGATCAATGTACGCAAGAAACCTGAATTCGTTCAATTGGTTTGTAAGTACTGGAGTTTAAAACGTGAGGCGAGACGAGGTGCACCGCTGTTAAAGAGACTGCATCTTGAGCCGTGGACTGCTTCAAATGCCGGGAAGCAACTAAGTGAGGAAGAGAAGACGTTGAAACTCGAGGTATGTGTTGCCTCGGGTCCATCACTGCTTGACTGAGCCATGTCCAGCACCTGAAGCACGTCAGGAAGGATCTTGAGACGCTTCATGAGCTGGCCTCGCTGTCCCGCAAACGAGAAAGCCGGAAGCTCGCGCAAATCGAAGCCATTCAAAAGGTACTGGATGCCGCCCTTTTTCCTCATCTGGCGCCTATACGTCTCGCTTTTGAGAAGGTTCTTGCGTAAGTGATGGAAAATGTTGATGTGGGCAGATCGTTCACGGATCGATAGCCTCGACCGAAACGGTCTGTTTAAGCATCCGGTATCTAAAACTGAAGTGCCCGACTACTACGAGGTTGTCAAGAACCCTATGACATGGGACACCATCGATGCAAAATTAGATCGATACGAATACTGGGATTTCGAGGTTTTCAAAGTGAGTCGCAGGATGACCATCTGTTCAGTCTGCAACTCAATCGGCTCTAGAGTGACGTTGAGCTCGTGTTGTCTAATGCGATTCTTTACAATAAGCCCGGGACGGCTTTTTACAAGACCGCCCAGCGAATGCAAACCACCATTCACCCCATCCTCGAAGACTTGGCTTCGTTAAGACACCAACATCCGCATACAGACAGTACTGGGGCTCCTATTGGCGACTTTGAAGCGCCGCTGGATATCCTGCGGCTCCTCGTTTCTCAAGAGCAGATCCAGAACTTTGTCAGCCTCATTCTCGAGACCGACCCGCTCAGTTCCCTATTCGATTATGAACTAGGGCGAATGAAACCCCCTCCGCCACCCCCTCCACCAAAGCCAAAGCCAGCCAAAAAGAAGGGTGCAAAAGTCTCCAAGGTTGCCGAGCCCGGTGCGCTCGATGCCGCACCTGGATTCCGTGCTCCTCGTACTCGGCGCGCACTTGCTGCTGCTGCTGCTTTCGAAGCAGAAGTTGCAAGTGGTGTTGTCGATGAGCAGATGGTTCAGGCAGGTGGTGCAGAAGCGACAAAGAAACCTATGAAGATACGAACCACGGGTCAACCAGAGGTTCCGCTGATGGTCGAAGACGTGGACAGTCAGGATTCATTCAAGATGTTTGATGCTGGTTGGATCCTGCCCTCAGGGCAGAAACGAGGAGGAAGGCAAGCTGTTGAGAAGCAAATGTTGCCTCCGCCAAAGAAACGAATGCGAACGTGTGCGTACTATGCAACAATCTTGCTTGTCACTGGCTTCATTTGGCTTATGGACCATTCTAGCGGAGCGCGGAACGTCGAAGCTCTCGACGATCAGTACGACTGCGTCTGAGAACCAGACTATACCTAGGATGATCCCTCCGGAGGAAGCTGTTGTTCCGTCGGGTCTGAGTGCAGAAGAAGAGGCAGAAGTGGATGTTCCGATGGAGGTTGAACAACCAGAACCAGAACCTTCTGCCTCCTTTCCTGTCCCTGCCCTCGAACCGATACCCGAACCTGTTCCAGAGCCTGCTCACGAACCCGAACCCGAACATATCCCTGAGCCTGCCCACGAACCCGAACCTGCACCCGCACTCGAGTCGGAACCCGTTCTTGAACCTGTTCCCGAACCTGAAGTCCAAGCTAAACCTGAACCAGAGCCCGTGCCCGAGCCTGACCCTGTGCTTGTTCCTGTGCCGCCTCCAGAAGTACATGAAGAGACACGAGATGATTTGGCAGCACGCATCGCTGCGATCCCAAGAGATCGATACACGAACATTATCGCGGTGGGTGGCAAGATCATCATCGAGGAGCTCGATACGCCGGCCACACGCCGAGAAAAGGCTTCACGCCGGAAGGCAGAAAAGAAGGCGGCAGCAGTGGCAGCAGCAGCAGCGGTACAGGCACCTACGCGTGACAAAGGTAATGGCCATGAGTCCGATTTGTCCTCCCTTAGTGAACTTGAGAGTGAAGAGGAAGGTGGAGGTGAGGGGCGTCGCAAGGAACGACCTGTGAAGGCTCCCCCGCCAGCTCCACCCATCGCAGGCCCTTCCACAGCACCACAGCCTGTTGAGCCAGGTGTGGTTGCTCTTCCAGAGGGCAAAACTTTGGAAGGAGGAACACTTGGTGCGTGTTCTCATGCTATGGGGACACATTTGCTAATCACTAGTCATCCCTGCAGTCTGGGCTAAAGCAAGTTCGTCCAGCCCGTTTCCAATACCTACTGTATGCAAACACTGACACTTTTTATCAGATACCTATCCGTGGTGGCCAGCGGTCGTCTTTGAACCTGACGATGAACGCATTCCTCCCGCAGTGAAGAAACAGCGCGACGGAGTGCGTCGAACCGGCGATGGACCTCTGCACTTGATTCAGTTCTTTGACAAGGCATCTCAGTGGTACGCTTCATTTGTTGCCTGTCGATGACCCAAGCTCAGCTTTCACCCGAAACAGGCAATGGGTTGGCGCGAGTCGACTCCTACTACTCGGGGAAGACAATGGTGAGCGGTTGCATCTGGCATCTGGAAGCCCAATCATTTTGACCCTTGTGTGATTAGCCTTGGACGCCGAACTACTTGCTCCGACATCGCGTCGGCAACGCTGGAAGACGGCGAGCATTCGCAAAGACTGTCGAGATGCGTATGCGTGCGTGATCCCATATTCATCTCTTTCTGTGACGTATTCGTTGACGGGGCTGTTTTATCTCATCTCTGTAGACGAGCGATCGCGGAGATGGAGACCGAGGCCGATACAGTTGCTGAACCTGATGCGATGGAGATGCAGATGGAGGGCGTCGTAGCCAACCCGGGTACGATGGCGACAGAACCAGGTCCTGTTCCGAGCCCTGCTCCAGTTCCTGGTTCAGGGGTGGGACTGGAGGAAGCGGATGGAGGGCCAAGGCCAGAGCCAGAGCCAGATGCGATGGAGAAAATGGAACATGTGAATATCACTGCGGAGGGGGATGGTCAAGCGGAGCTTGCAGCTCCAGCGGGATAAGATCTACTTGTGACGAGGATACATCAACTGTGGCATATATTCGTTTTTTGTTGGTTTTTGTTAGGTCACGGATATGATACTATGCCCTACATACGATGACATCAATTAAGTACATGAAAACTCTAGCTCAACAGTCTCAACTCATGCTCATTTCAAGTTCAAAAGGGCTCAGACAGACTGCGGAGGCATTTATGCAGCAGATTAGTATAAGTAAATCTCTATGGAGTTTACACTTACAGCAGTGTTTGATCTTACCCAGTACAATTCATTGGACTTGGACAAGCTAAGGTTTCGTCTCAGATCCAGCCAGTTGGCTTAAGCCCGCCACCTCCCATCGCGATAGAAACGGGTTGCACAAGAATATTTGCTCTACACGATAAAACACAGTCAGATCGCTATTGTCAGATCTACATTGTACGCGCAGTTTATATCCAAGTACGTCGACGATAGCGAGTGAGATGGTCAATTGTTCTCGGGCTGCTGCTGCGCTGCATACGCCTTCACGTTGGCGCAAGCGTCCTGGAGAGCGTTTGCGACCACATCAAAGTCGGATATCTATGAAATACGATGAATATACAAGACAGCGATTGACGTTTGGTACAAACCTCGTTCCAAATCTGCGCGCTGCATCTAACCCACCATTTCCCGTTGTGTTTGAATGCTCCCGCATAGGTGTGCCATTTGAGTATCATGGTCTCGATAAAGATCCTTTGGACCTCTTCATTGTCCTCGAGTTCGACAGTGAGAGGCAGTTCCACATTGACCTATATCAACACATCAGACGTGCTCTGCGAGCGGGGGGGGTTCGTTGTCTACCAACCATGTTTAACGTCAAGTCGCCGTCGGGATCCAGAACGCTGGTACCAAAACGTTCTGCTAGGTGCCTACCCCCTGCGATGGCGAGTGCGTGGGTATACTCGTTGATCTTGTGCTCTCCACCCAACCATTCTCTGAAATCAATCGCTGTGGGAACGTCAGAAACAAGGTTCGATAGCCAGCAAATGCACCGACCTGCACCGATACTCAGTTGCAGGACATAATCGATTGTTCCAGTCCCTAGAACAAGTTGGGCGATGGAGTAGTCAGTAGGACGGTGCTAATACGCACACTCGAACAGCTTGGCAAAATCCTGTGGAGGTTCGTGCGGAGATCTGTAGTTGGCCGGCGTGGGGATTGGTGACTTGATGTAATGCTGGTTCCTATATTTACCCCGGCTGAGCAATCAAAATCCCATGAAAAATCAGAATCTGATCAAACCTCTTCGGAACATAAAGAACAGCACATGCCCTCTTTGCATAAAACCACTTGTGGCAATCCTTTGCCGAATAAACCCATCGTCACGGTCAATCCAAAAGGGGTAAAGGAGCGCATACGGAAGCATAAAAGTCGGGCTGTGCCTCAGACAGGTTGAGGTCCACTTGTTGACCTAGCGTGTGAGCACCATCCACGACGCTGATCACTCCGGCCTCTCTGCAAATGGCCACCATCTCTTTCCAGGGAAGCGAGACCCCAGGGTGAGAAACGATGCCATCAATGAGTGCGATGATCTTTCTTTTCCCCGTCGGGTCGCCCACTTGTGTCAACTGTTTGATATGTTCTTCGAAATCTTGAATAATTTTTGCGCGTTTCGTTGGGAACTGAAGGTTGAATGTCGACACAGTCGGGTGAGGCTCAAGATCTGCGAGATACTGCAACGTTTTCGAAATTGATCCATATGTAGTCGTTGCTGAGCAGAAGAGTCAGCCCAACGAACGATGCCGCAGACTATGGACACACCTCCAACTAAAATGTCACCCTCGTTGAAGACGAAATTGCGCAGGACGGTCGCGATCCCGTGCGACGTATTGGGTACGAAGACGCACTCATCAGTCTCCGCACCGATGAGCTTAGCAACGCGTTCTCGGACACGATTCACACAGTCAATGCGGTTGACCCTCATGAATTTGTCCGGATTGGACTCCACTTCGTCGGTCAGCTTGTCACAAAAAGCACGGACAGGAAGTGGTAGCGATCCGAAGGAACCTGAGAATAATTGAAGCAACAAATTTCGTCGAACAATAAGACACAGACCGTGGTTAAGGTTGACATAGTCGGTCTCAAAACCAAAAAGTGCACGTGCATCGTGTCCAAATGATGGCGGCGGTGTTTTGTAGAGCTCGGTGGGGTTCGTGGACGGCAGAGGGGGTGATTTTGCGGTGGTCGAGCTAGCGTTCCCCATGTTGCGAACTGAGTTGTTCGCCTTTCATTTTTGTTCGCCCCCTTTTATTCGCGGCAGATGGAGACACATCCTTGGATCTGAAGAACGTCATGAGATTTAGGTAAGATGGGTGGCAAGCACCAATTGAGAAAGGCGTAATTTGGCGACGAAACTTTCTGACGTACTACACTCCACCTTGCGCCAACAGGGTGGGGTGGCCATCGTAGTAATGATTGCACGACCAGCAATCCGAAGCAATCCCTGAAATGCCTTAAAACAAGAGGTAACATGGTCAATAGCAGTATCTGTCAGGCAGTAGATATGTGCGAGTCCGTGCATCAAGGGATCGGTCACCGGCGTAGCTAGCATGCGTCATCCGACGCTCGCAGCTCGTCGCAAAACGTTAGACCGCTAAAAATTGCTTCGTGTTCGGCTTAGCTTTTGGTTTACGCTGGTTTACCAGAACTTTCCCTAATCGACGCCTAGGCCCGTTCAGATCTGCTCAATGCCATTATGCCACACGGAAACCGCTCACGGTCGCGTCTCGTGTTCATGAAGGAAAGCACACCTTCGTCAAACCATTGTGAAGTTATCACATGGACCATGGTTGTTGTTACCTTGGGGATTGCGGCTTCGATTTTTCGCTAGTATTCTGCCAGGCTAATACTCTGCACTAGCGTAGCTGATCTGACTCGGAGCGGGCCTTCTGGAAGTCTATACGAAGTCTCGATTAGGGAAAGCTTTGTTTGTTCTGGTAACCAACGCGTACTGGGCCGAACGTGACTGCGAAAGTGCCAGTCTAACGTTTTGCACTTGCAAGCGAAGCGAGTTGAGCATCCCATCGAGATTTTGTTTGTAGACTAATTTGGAAAGATTCTGAAGGGCGGCCGGCTCGATGTTTCATTTCCGAACCTTGTCTGAGTAAGTAGTACCGTGGGCCACCCGCTTTCCTCTATGGAATAATGAGTCTCAAAGACCTTGTCAACTCCGACTGAACTGAAGCTCGGATCGTTAAACGAAACAACGGTAAGTTTTGGGAGTAGTGTTGGAAGTGTCATAGCTTGATCAAGCGGCGAGCGCGGCAGACATGACGGTGGCTTTCAAGGAGAGTAACCCGCACGACACAGAACGGCCACGGTCCATGAAGGTCAAAGTGTAGTACGTTTGCCGTTGTCTGTTTCTACCGTCCATGCTGACTTGTTTTCTCTCCAGCCAGCGTTCTTGTCTCCACGCGTTTTGAGTCATGTCCTGCAACTTCGCTTGATGTGCCATCGATTCTGCATCATCTCCGTCGTTATGGATGAGTCGCCGACATCGCTCCAATGTGTGCCGTCACCCAGGTCAGCTCCCAGCTCGACCGGGTCGCCTATATGCCCTTCTGGCATTCGTCGTCTGTGTGGCGTCCCTCCTCTTTTGGATGCTCTAAAACGCCGCGAGTATCTGAATCACCTGGTGCAGCCGTTTCTCCGCCGGGCTTGTCTGGCTCGCTGGCTGACCGACATCGTGCACTCAATCATCTTGCGTCGCCACCCTCCTTCATATCATTCCCAGTCCTTCCGGAGGCTTTGGGTCTGGCGAGGCTCCAGGGAGGTTCCAAGTTGCGCCAACCATTATCTTCGTCTGCCATCGTTGACCGTGCGTGTGCAAGTTGCACTACCTTTGGAGTCCCCCTCATCGACATGTCTCGATGTGTTTGATACTCTTCTCCTCAATTTCTACGTCTTGGCATATTCCTCTGATTTGTTTCGTGCCTCGCCGCGTCGGCTCGGTTGGCTATTCTTATCGACACATCTATGTCACAGACAACATGGGTTGATACTACATCAACGAAGTCTCTCACAAGGAGCTAGAGCTCTGAGTTGGGTGAAACAGATGCCAAGGGAGAGGCAGATGATGGGGATGTAGTCAACAATAGCATGTTTTCGTGGTAGTGGAGGTGATTGAGGTTACGTTCGCTTGGATAACGATAACACATGCGAGCATTGATGGCAGGGTGAACGCCACCATAGGGTCGTGGCGTGTGGCACGGTTTTTCCGCCCTGGTGCGCCAACAGGATGGACAGGGTGGCCATCGCAATAATTGTGCGACCACGCCCCGAAACAAGAGGAAACGATAGTCGCACACGCAGCAGGATTTGTAGTAGGCAGCCGGAGGTTCAGGCATTACTACACAAGTCAAGTTTGTGCGTTTAGTCGATATCCTCGGATGTGATCTCCTGAGACAGCACTTCTTTTGGTTGGCGCGCATTGTAACCCATTCAAGCCGGACATCGCGAGTTTCGGTCAGTTGGGTTACATATGTATAAGGATAATTTTGATACCTACACCTTTCGAAGCAAAGTTCTGCCCATGGTTTGTGACTCGCCTGTTGAGCTCAGAAATGGCCCCATGGATTCAAGTCCGTCGTTCGTGGAAAACGGGGCACGAGGAGCGTCTTCTTGAATCTGCGATACAGTTCTGCATCCGGTGGCGAGGGTCGTACCATGGTGCACCAATTTGCCTACCTTCTGTGCCCCAACGGCAACGCGAGCGCGTGGTGACTGTTTTCGGAGGTCTGGCCCAAGCAGAACGGGGCTAACCCCGATCGTGTCCGCTCCACGTGATCATCATCATTGACGACCCAATTCTCGGCGTCACTCGCACGAAGACCAGCTATTCTGGGCTAGAAACTGTATCCCTGATATCTTTAACACACCACGTCGGTCATTATGTGGTACCCATATTACATGCCGAAAAGAATGCCAAAGTGAACATTACATAAATAAGAGAATTAAGAGGTTTTCTAGTCGATAATGCTCAGCTCCCTCGTGCGTGTCTTTGCGAACTCGTCCTTGTACGCGTTCCAGATTCTGTGGGAGTTGAGTCAGGGATGTAATGAGGCCACCGAAAAACCACACAGACCGGGTCAGCTCTTCGATATAGAGGGTTTGCACCCGAGTCACTTCCTCGATCGACGGCCTATCGCATTGTTGGGTGTGTACTGGCCGGCCAACTGTCGCCGTCGGAGTCTATAATGGCGAGACATGAAGTTACAGGACAACTCACTAACTGATACGATCCTCCGACGATAGGGCATTAATCCCAAGTTATCTGTGCATGGAAGACGTAGAATCAGCTCATCAACGAGGAAACCGAAATTAGGAGTCGTATAAGACGTACAATTTAATAATCCACGTCCGTGGAATAAAGGGAGAGTGAATCCGAACATGCTTTGGAACTTCTTTTGCAAAGCGTAAATAGTGGTACCCTTTTCATTCGGCATTTGCTCGTAGATCTAAAGGAACAACAGGATCAATCCAAGATGATTTTGAATCAAACCTAGGTCCGTACATCATTTTCTCCAAAGGAAAACACCGGTACTAAGTCAGCACTGATAGCGTGGACATGAATGAAGGGCAAGGCATCTCGATTTCCAGAAGTAGTCTGACATACCCGTGCTGAATTGCAACCTTGATGAATCCCAGCCTACGAGTTTAATGTATAAGCATAGTATGAGCCTTGACTATCTTGACTCACCTCCTTCTCAACGTTAGGTCAGCCGTACCTGGGCGAGCACTCAAGCTTTCTGCAGCACCGCCAACCACAATAGCAATGGCATGCCCTGCGCCACGTTTCAATATGTTTGAGCAAGATTTCTTAGAAACGCTGCCGATCCCAAGGGCCATAAGCATCTCGCGATAAAAGGGTACATAGAAGTTGTTTGTGAGTGTAAGGAGACGAGGCTGGATGCCTGGAAATGCAAGGGAAAACCCAGTGGCTGATTACCCGATTCTCAGTATGTGACTTCGTGAGAGGACAATAGAGTGACCTTCTGTTGCGAAAGTAGCCATTGCTCCCCTATAAGAGCGCATTAAAGACAGTCTGCCGACGGAAATTAGTCCTTACATTCCTATGATTCCTAGGGTCGAACAGGTAAGACGAAAGCTGGCAGGATCACTGCATTTTAAGACGAACCATGTGGATGATAACCAAACACATATGGTCGGTCTGCCGGTAATTCGCATTCCTCATTACATGGTCGTTAGGCCAAAATGAGTGATGACCCAAGAGGTAACCAACTCACTTTCATGAATCTGGGTACGTTCCATGCGATCAAGGACTGTAAATTTGACATACTTCTGGAAACGTACGAAGCAGGGTAGTACTCCGCAAAGTACTTCCATATCTTCGAAGAACGAAACCACGGACTCAACCTCGTGCCGCGTTCCGGACTTTTATCAATCCAGTTTATCCACACGACATAAATAGCAAGGAACGGCCAGAGGGCGGGAATCGAACTTGATGAGCATACAAGGTGAGTCAAAGACGGACAGAAGAAAACAGCCTCGTACCACAGCATTAGAAAAATGAAGACACAATTAACAAGTAAGGTGGACCACGCAGCGACTGCCATCGTTTGCAATCTACGTCTTCGGGGTATTTTTGTGGGTGCAAAACTAAAAGAAGATGCATCAGTACTAAGGTAACTCATGGTTTCGGTGTGTGAGCGAGTAAAAAGACGACAAAAAGAACCACTGAACTCGATCGATGCATGTAAGGCGGCGACGGGGCGCAGCGGCGAAGGCGTTAATTTGGATAATCTTTCACGTAAGGATGAAGCAGACAACGTTCGGGTTGACGCTGACAATGGGCGACCGTGGTCCATGTTTGGCTGTCGTCGCCCACAGTGAGAGGAGCTCAATTATCGTCGTCAACGGCCACTGCTGGCCTGCTGTGCTTGACAGATTGGATATACGGTTTCACCTGCCACCCTGCCTGTCTCCCCGCTAAGACACGTGACCCAATTCTAGAACACACTCAGGAGTTGAGGCTGCTACTGACAACACTGCTTTCAGGAAACTTGTCCGACTTGAAACGCTGACCCTTCTCCCTGTTCAATTATAGGCACGTAAAGTTCTTGCCAGTGACATTTCTATCCGACTCTATCGTGACATCGGCTGGTGCATGTGCGTTATTCTCTACATTAGACTATTACTTACAGTACCCAGATTTGCTACGCCCATGTTCTAGCACGTACAATCTCCATGCTGCCACAAATAAAAGGGGGCGAACAAGAATGAAAGGCGAACAGCTCAGTTCGCAACATGGGGAACGCTAGCTCGACCACCGCAAAGTCACCCCATCCGCCTTCCACGAACCCCGCCAAGCTCTACAAATCTCCGCCGCCATCATTTGGACGTGATGCACATACACTTTTTTTGGTTTTGAGACAGGCTATGTCAGCCTCGACCACGGCGTGTAGCGCAGCAAAACAATTGACGGTCTTGCTCGCCAGCGTTGACGTACTTGTGAAATAAAGTCTATGGTAAAGAATTCGTGAACCCGTGAATCAAACTCCAATTTGGCTCCGGTATCTACCGGTGAGCATCCAGTTCCGAACCGAGCCGTTCGAAGGATGGTAAGAATGTGCGAGGGTGATATTATCATCCTCAACTAGGTCGCTTGGATGTAACGCTGGCACGAAACTGTGCCGTTGGGACATACTAGTTATCAAAGAAATAGGTCGAATGAACTGAGAGTACAATCATTGTAGCCATGTACTGATCGAAGTTTCCTGCCAGTGAGACTACTGTACGTCCATCGTACGGATGCTGTCTATCAAGTCGGACAACGGAACATCATCGTGAACCTGAGCCATGATCAAACTGTCCGCCGCGACGCGCATATATTCTACGCGCGACTTCTGCTCGAACAACAGTGCTCCGAATGGCTCTCTGAGACGAGCGACCATCCGGAGTGCCTGTACCGTCTCGTCGAGCCCTGTCTCCGAACGCGAAAACTCTTGGTCCAGTAGAGGGCGGATCCATGGATGGACGAGGTAGAGACCCTTCATCGTGGCCAAGTTGTTCGTTGTCTTGATCTCGATCCCACCAAAGATGGCGGTTGTTGCATGGTATACATTGAACTTTGTCTCAGGCTCTGGATCTGGTCCAGACACATGGACGACTTCGGTAACGCGACAAACAATGCCGGGGAGTCGCAGTCGACTGACAGCAAGTATAGGTGACGGAAAATCGTTTAGTCGGTCATACAGCGCTGTGGCGAGGGAGAGGTCAGGTAGGCATGAGCGTAATTTCGTCACCATCCGATCCACCTCGGCTGTCTCCATGAATGGCGGGATGTGCGGCGCCACGATTTCGCTGTAAACGGCCAGGTTCGTGGGGAGGCAGCTGTTGTAATCATTTGCAGTACCAGTCCAAGCAAGAATGGCGACGTCTCCCGATCCCGTCAGTATGTGTTCTAAGAGCCGGCCAACTGCGCGGGTGCCCTCGCCATATATAATCGGAGTCACGACATTGAAAATGCCAAGTAGTGAGTATGCAATGTCTTCCACAAGCGTCGTTTGACGCATTGAAGCCAGATGCAGCTTTTCTCGCACTCTGTCGAGGCCGGGCTTAAGTACAGCCAACTGCTCTGCAGAAACCTGCGATGCTTGCTCCATTTCTGCAATGACGATTGGCGACTCTTTGTGATTCGACAATGTCAACCCGAGGTAAGGTTTCCAGTCCTCCGTATAGAACAGGACCCTTTGAGCAGCCACGTATTCCTGGTACGTCCATACTCTGGTATTCCAGATGCTCCGCTGGAGACCGCCGGGCTTTTGCAACTTCGACGGGACACCGAGAAGATAGACGAGTGTGAGGGATGAACCGCGATACCAACTGAACGCGGCGACTAGCGACTCTTGCAATATCACGCTGTTCCCTTTGTCGATACAGCATGTGTCACTCCACGCCCACCGGAATCCAAGAGAGCGCGCCACCGAGCAGAATGATTGTAGCTTGGTGTTTGCCGGGGATACTTCAAGTTCGTAGACCGTGATATGCTCGACCTTCTGGAGGAGGGGTTCACCTAGTCCCCACTTGTGTGACAACATCACGTATCGGTAGAACTGTTTTACCTCTCTCAAAATACGTGCATAGTCTACCCCCGTCATCATCGACGACACAAGTTCGTTGAAGATGGGAAGCGCCTCGAATGCTTCTGCTTGCTGTGTCCTATCATGCAGCTGACCGGTGGTAGTGTCGATGAGTACCCGCGGGATGTGGGAAACGGTCGCGTCGATGGTGTGCCGAATCGCGGGCCTGGCATCGACATACCGAGAACGGAGTTCTATCGTCGACATTGATCAGCATGGAGTGGCCCCGCATACATTGAAAGAACGACTCACCACGAACATGTTCGTCAGTGGATTCCTCGAGCCTCAATAGCATTGTACCAAGTGCTTCAACGGCTTCCGCATGACGTCCCGCCCCATGTAATGCCGCATGCCTCTGCTCGTAGCCTCGATGAGACGATGGGTCGAGTTTGACCACCTGCGCACTCTGTTACTAATGTCATCTGCAACGTTGAGACATAACGTATACCTCGTCTGCATCCTTCACTGCATCCTCCCACGAATTCATCATCACTCGTGCTTTGCTTCGCTTCATCAGGGCATCCACACAGTCCGCTGGATCGAGCGATAGTATAGTCGAGAAGTGTTCAGCAGCTTCATTGTAATTCTGTGATCCCATCGCGACGTCGGCGAGCTTTTCTAACTTCTGTCTGCACCGCCGTTGAAAACCTGTGTCGGATGCTCAGACGAGTTTTGGCTGCATCGCTCCGCGACCACTCACTCGGTTCCCACTCCGCTTGTTCGTTGTGAACTCCCGTGTCCACTGTGAGCGCGCTCTGCATCTGTCGAAAACACCCGACCGCCTCCGTGACGCGACTATCCCCTTCGAGAATATCACAAAGCGCGCGGTAAATGGTGAACCTCGGAAGTTTGAACTAAGCCCAAAAGGCTATATCAACATGCACGATCAGAGTAGGATGTAAAGCATACCTTGGTGGCGACGTCCAGTGTTTCGCTTGTCGATCCACGGAGCATCATTGTGTTTGCCCACTTGGTTAATAAACCATTCGGAGTCGAGGGACTGAGGGAGAGAGAAGTGGAGTAAGCTGCGAGTGCTTCGTCATAATTCTTGATCTTTGACGCCTCATCGCCAATTCTTTCCAGCGCAATGACGCATTTACGCGTAAACCCTGATGGCAGGGATTGAACAGTCTTTTCTCATCCATGGTGACGAAACTCACCAGAAAGCCAGTCAATGATGATTGTGTCGACTTTCACGTCGTCGCTTGCAGTCCTTGCAATCTCGAGAAGAAGCTGTGCAGCATCCATGACACGGCCGTCTGCATACAGAATTTCAGATTGATGTTTCTGTTGGTGCGCACAGAGGATCTCGGTGAGGCTATCAGCTTTCTGTCGGGAATCGGCAAGCTCGGTGCGGAGTATTTGAACAGTTCTCTTGAGATTTGCTATTTTTTTGTCTGATAAGCACGGACGTTAGAAAAGTAGAGTAAGGGTGCTGGTGAACACACTGGAACGCTGATCCTGCGTGCGAAGGGACAGGATTGTTTCTTTGAGAGCAGCTTTTTCAGCCTTGGTGCGCCGGATTTCGAGTATGTGTTGCTGTCAGCAAAGTGTTTATAGGTGTGTTTGGCGTTGAGTTTTGATGCCGATACACTTACACGATGGCGAGATGGAAGAATGTCAAGGAGATCCCACAAGGTGATTTTCTTGCCTCCACCGATCAAAAGATCGTAGTCCGCCGAGATGGTCATGGACTCGATGTCAGCTGGATGATGAATGAGAGAGCCGATCTGCTGGCGTGTAGTAGTATCCCAGAATGAGACTGATGAGTCGTCGGAGGCTGCGATGAATGCGCCGTCGCTTGTCAAGGTAATGGATCCAGGACTTTTGCTGCTGTGAATGGCCCATTTAGAGAGTGTCTGCCCGGTGAACACGTCGAGACAGCGGATGTTGCCACCGCGAGACAAGGCAAAGAGTTGCTTGCTGTCGCTGACCCAAGCAAGGGACTCGTTGCTCGAGCCGGTTTCGATCGAAATGTCAACGAGGAGGCGGTCGTCTTGACTGTCGTAGACCCGAATAGACTTGCGCATCAACGTTGAAGTGGCGAAGAGGCGTCCGTCGGGGGAGAACTTGACCACACCCACCTTGTTGTCATGTTTGAAGGGGCCGAGCAGTCGCTGGCAAGTCGAGAGCGACCAGACAGAGGCAGTCCCGTCGTTCGATCCAGTCGCGAGCTTCGTCGCATCGGGTGAGATGTCGACCGCAAACACCGCGTCGCCGTGTCCTTTGAACTCGCACACCTTGTCGTGGCTCTCCGCATTCCACACCGTCACTCGGCCACTCCTCGTCCCGCTCGCGATCCACTTGCCATCGTGTGAGACCGCAATGCCGAAGACAGAACGCCCCGCCTCCATGGGTGTCCCCACCTCCTTTCCATCTTGCATCCCCCAACACCGAATATTCCCGTCGTTGCCCCTGCTCACGAAGTGTTCCCCATTAGCAAGGAATGCGATTGAATTTATATCATCCCCGCTGTCGATTGCGATCGGTTTCACCTCCTTATGCTCATTGATGCTGGAGGATTCGTTTTCATTCGACTCTTGCGTCCCCGTCAGCGTTGCGATTTCGCCTTGGCCTTCTTCGACCGTTGCCACTTGTGTTTCGTTACTCGAGTAGTAAGGTCGGTTTTCCCTCGCTTGTCTTCGCGTCAGCATCGCCCCTCCCACTGTCCCATGCACTCACCCCTCTTTGACCACAGGCGTAGTTTGGGAGGCATACTCGGCTAGATATCACTGCAAAGGGACGATGGATGGTCGTTTCCTCGCCGTGCCAAATCACTTCCCCGGTGGCGATGCACCCTTTACCAGAAGAAGACAGTCCGCATGTCTTCGAAGCTCAGAAAGTAGGCGAATTAGTGCATCACGATAACACCCTCGCCATCGGATGCAGGCTACACGCATGTATGCAACCTCGCGCAGAGCTCCATCTTCCACAAACAACGGACCCGAATCCATTGGGCCATTTCCGAGATCTACAGTTTCCCTCGTAGCATGAGTTCCGTTTCCCCCAGAACTACCCCTTGGACATCCGGTCGATCTGTGTGCAAGTCGCAAGCCAGGCCGAACTTTACTCTGAAAGTCGTAGGTTTCGAAATCATTGACCCTCTTGTGACCGACTGACGACGACGACAAGTTTCGACAGTGTGAACCGCGATGTCGCACGGCAACCAAAGAAAGCACTCTCAGAGAACTCGTCAGGATAAGGTAAGCTTGATCATCGTTGTACGTGATCTCCGCGATGCAATCAATGTGTGGTCTACCCACAGGCCGTCGATACGAACCTCGCCATCTTATTCACCGAGCAGCTCTCCGACGTATCCAAAGTAGAGAAATTTGAACTGAGTGACGGTGCGTACACGAATAGGACAGGTCCGAGTCGTCGAAGATTGCTACGAAGTTGCGTTGTACGTTGTCCAATGGTCGCTCTCCTCTGGATTCCGTACTGGGGTACCAAAAGTGGCACCAAGTGGGCCGGTTTGCGCCACCATCGGAGATGCCTCCGCCCGTTGCTCATGTCGACATCCCGATCGGTGCACGGTGTGTTTCATGGGCCAGACGAGCTTCGCAAGGACGGACGCACGGGTTGTGATTGAGTATGATGTACGTTTCTTTCTGTTGCTGTGCACTCGTTCGGAACCGTCGTCGTGAACATACCTTGTATAGGGTCCAAGAAACGCGGTATATGCATTTGCCTGTACGAGTAATCCTGCAAGTTCATTCCAGCTGCGGTACTTTATCTATCCAGTGTTTTTTTTTTTGGATTTGCGATCGAATTGCTGGTCGGTGCTCTCAGTAAGTCTTGAACTGGCGCACCAGCCCTGCTAGCTGATCTCCTCCAGTCATGTGTTGTGATATATCGCTCATATTTACATTGCGCTATATCGTTCACGTTATCAGGTTACACTACAGATGCTCCTGCTATTACGACTGCACGTCGTTGATGAGCCATTTGACTCTCGACCATTGACGCTACGACCACGGGGTCGAGAGTCGGACTGACAGAGCCAGAAGTCGTCGTCGTCCCCGGCGCCGTAGCAGTAGCAGTAGCAGTAGCAGTAGCAGTAGCAGTAGCGGACGTTGACGAGGAACTGACAGTGGTCGATGGCGTCACCCCAACGACTTCGACCTCGAGGGACTCGTTTGCGTTCGTTGGTGTTGTCGACTTGGCTGCTGCGGAAGCGCGGCTCGACAGGCTCGAAGACGATCGCGTTGTTGTGGTGGTGCTGATGGTCGAGGCGGACGGCGCCGACGGGGAAGGTGTCGAGGGTGTGGACACCGTCACAGCAGCCTGAACGGGCGTGACACCCCGAGTGGGTCCGGAAGCTGTCACGGTGGCCACGACCGTCGTCGTGATGGTCGTCGTGAAGACGGCTGCCTGGTTGATCCCTACACCACCGGTGGTGCTGGTGCTGGCGGTGACAGACGGGTTCGGAGGCGCCGCGGGCGCTTCGGCAGCATCCGAAATGTATACGAGCTTGACGTTTTGAGCCTGTTGCGAGGGGTTCGCGGTAGGGGCTGTACGCGTCGGGGTGCCAGACGGTCTCACAAATCCACTCGTCGTGGCGTTACCGGTATCTCTCCGGACCTTTGCGCCCGCACACGATGTCGAATTGTCAGCACTGCTATCCACACCGGCGGCGCTCTCTGTGGCCGACACCGGCTCGATCTCTCCGCTAAAAGGGTCGTAAGAAAATATCTGGCTCTGGCGGGAATTTGAGAAAATATCGGTTCCGTCGTCGACGCAAGGATCGGCCGCGTCGAAGGCTGAAGACGCAGATTGCGTTGTACCAGTGCAAGGCGTCATGAGAAGCGCAGATGCTTCACCGGGATCCGGATCGTAGGTGGCGCAATACATGACCATTTCGGCGCTACCTGCATCGAAGACCTCCATCGCGAGCGCAACGTGCTTGTTCAGGCTTCCTATGAGAGGCTGAGCGATGTGCCGTCACAAGAGAGAGCTTGGGCCATACCCCCCGCGTTAGAGTCACCCATACGCACCATGACGAACTGAGTCTGGTTGGTCGTCGACGCGTTCAACGGGAATGCTTTGACAGAACTCTGACCCGACGACCAGTCAATTGGAGTCGGGTCCGCTGTCAGTGACCCAAGACGCTGGGTACCACCAGGCGACTGAGCAGCAACCTAGATGGAACATGGATGAAAAAAAAATGACATGATGGCACGAGGGAAGGAACTTGCCATGATGTCGATCCTCCCAAAAGGGAGATTGCTTTCGTCGAGTTGGCGCTTGTC
This sequence comes from Boletellus pseudochrysenteroides, assembly GCA_038090975.1. NCBI lineage: Eukaryota > Fungi > Basidiomycota > Agaricomycetes > Boletales > Boletaceae > Boletellus > Boletellus pseudochrysenteroides. The sequence continues at coordinate 30,721 of JBBPNQ010000140.1, forward strand.
GTAGACATGGGAGGACTGTCTCTCTGTGCCACGCCCCCAATGCCTAGCTGGCGTGCTAGAGACTAGGTACTTGTCACCATGTTCTCCTGGAACATATAC
>JBBPNQ010000141.1:0-30789 GCA_038090975.1 Boletellus pseudochrysenteroides
CAAAGGGTGAAGATGAACCCCGTGGGAGAGATGCCCATCAAGCCATAACCTACGGCGAAAACAATGCAGGATGCTCTAGTGAGATAAAGATCGAATAGTATGCTCTGTTTCTTGCCCTCCACGTGCCGCGTACCGGCTAGTGCGCGCTTCCATGGATTGATGATGACTTCCCAGTTCTTGAGTCGATATTAATGGTCGGTCGAAACAGGGGGCTCACCAGGAAGAACTACCATGAGAAAAATAACAGTTGATAGTCCTGATGCACTAATGAAGGAACCAAGCTTCTTGAAAAATTAGTGATCTAGAGACAGCGATGACCAGACGCACATCAAGGGACGACCACTCAAAAGTGTATAAAGCATATTGATAGATACTATTCCCAGAAGCCTGTGCATCCCATAAGCCGTGTACGCGGCAAATCACTTGGTTGGTCTAACCGTTATAGCATTTATCAGCGCTGCCGAGATAGCCAACCAAAACATATTCCAGTCCCTCTGCCGCGAATTCGGTTTAGACTTCGGTGTCAGTACGTTTAATGGGAATGAGTCCCGGAATGACTTGATTAGGATCATAACCTGACGTCGGAACGAACCGACATCGGTGTCGACAACCGAGGCGAGCTCGTTGGCATATCGGTTACGTGCTTGAATAATGGCAGCCTCTGGAATTGATTCCGGCATTACAAACCACGCGAGAAGAGCATATCCAAGGTGTAGTACAGTTGCAGCGTAGAAAGCCGCCATGACGCTGCCTGTTCGATAATTGACGAAACCCCCCAAGACAGGACCGATTGTGCCGCCGGCATAGTAAAATCCAAGTAGCAGAGAAAAGTTTCGAGCGCTGGAGGGCATGTAAATCGACCTTTATGGCGTTTCGCCAACGTTGACGACCTACAGGTTGGATGATTCCGAGACATCACACGTGTACGATGTCTCCGTGGCCATGCTGCTTATAGGAACTGTGTAACGGGTTGGTCACGAAAAACGATGGCATTCGCTGTCTTACCTCCCATAATCCCCTCCATTACAGAGGCAATAACCAGAAACCAGTATTTCCCCGGCAGTATGTCAGAGAAGAAAAAGACAACAAAAGTCACGAAGTCAGACAAAAGGGACCCGAGTATGACGATCCCCATGGTACGCGTTCGACCATGGCAATCCATAAACTGGCCACTGTAAGTCCATATAAGCGGCAGTAAGACGAAACCGAGCACGCACCCCACCCCACCAGCCGGTGGTGAGGCACGACAAGATACCGCTGATGATGGCGATCACTACGAGTAGTACAATCAATGAAGAGGTGATAGGTGGGTCTAAATTAACACATACCCGCACCAAGTTGGGCTATCACCCTCTGGATGTGTGGGTCACTTGCGCAACTTTCTGGTGATATGGATGTGTGCGCGGAAGTCGTGTGAAACCCAGATAATAAGGTGAGAAAGGTAGGAGTCCCGCCGACACGCGTAGTGGTGTACTCTCTGCAAACGAGTTCCGTGTATATTTCGACACGGGGTCCGGCGGTGACAGCACTAGCAATGGAAGAGAGGCCTTTCATGCACAAGACCCTGCAGAACATAAATTAAGGGCGCGCTATACATGGCACTTTCCCCCACCAAGTGAGGCTAGGCTTTCGAAACCATGGCTGTCTGGCATGATGACGTCGGTGGGAGCGCTGACTGTGGTCCTCGTTGCCTTGATCAAAAACCATGATGATGGGCGATATAAGTGGGTTTCAAGTTGGCCTTAGTACTCCAGAAAAACGGTTCGCCGCCAGCGATGGTTCAACGAACGTTCAACGTTCAACTGTGGTCGCTATTAGTACGTAAAACGGTGGCGTAGACATATTGGCAACGTGCTTATTTAGCAGTGCTGCGAGGAACGTAAGGCCGTTCAAACAATCAATTGAGCTCAAGGCCCCACACCGACGGATTTAGCAGCCGCTGCCAGTGCGCTTGTCGTCGCTCTCGGTCTCAGGTACCCTATTCTGTCGAATCGTACCTTTGCTACCCGCCACAGTCCATTTCTCCCATTTTTCCTTAGCTCTCCAACACCCTCAGCTAGATTCTGTAGTACAAGAGACCTCTCTCGCCTCGTGCTTAGCCCTATTAAATATACTCCCGCTTCCGTCTCCCTCATCGTTCGTAACCGACGATTGCTATCGGCGACTTATCATCCATCAAACTTCTTCTCTTATCTCGCCGTTTTATCTTGGTGACGATTGCCAAAATTAATATCAGACGCCGTTGCTGAGTATGAACGAGCGCGGTTGTCCGGATCTCTATATGATCGATTCCATATTCGGCCAACTCTCTCCGTCCGAAAGGACTCGCCAGCGTGCCCATTCTGCTTCTACAGCTGAACGGCCCCCTTTAGTACGTATCCAAGTGCAGCCTACCCGAATCTAGGTCTTCATGATCATGCAGCACCTCTCGTAAGTTGGACGCCGTCTTACAGCACAATCGCTAACCATGCTGCTAGTGGTCCAAGTGGACCAGGCTCGAAGCAGCCTATAACTCTGTGTTATGCCGTTATCGACGGTGTAGACATCAAGCTCGATGTATACATTCCACGCAGTGTATACGGCGCGATACCTGCCGTCTTGTTCCTCCACGGTGGCGGTTGTTTCAGCGGCACCAGATGCAACGAGGGCATCGGCTACTTTGGCTGGATAGAGCGTCTGTACCGGTATTTAGCACACCCCTTCCAGTTCACTGATCCTATTACCGTCAGGGGGGGCTCTTGAACGTGGCTATCTGTTCATCACTGCGGATTACAGGTTGCTCCATCCATTCACGGGATTGGATCAACTTGAGGACGTCCGACGCCTCTTCCGTTTTCTCGATCACGAGTTTAATGTGCAACTGGGACACACTGGTGCTAGCATAGCACTCGACGTCGATCAGATTGCCGTTATCGGCGAGTCAGGTGGAGGGTACATTGCACGCCTGGCTGCACTGCATGCAGAACCCCGCCCGGCAGCGCTCGTATCTTATTATGGCATGGGCGGAGACATGCTGTCCGACTTTTGGCTTAGTGTTCGCGAACCACAAACTATCCCACGAGAGAGAGTCAGGTCCTTCCTGGAAACGGAGCCGACAAAGGAAACCGGACTTCCCATTTTCGTCCAAGATGGCTTTTTCACTGATGCACAACGGCGAACAGATGCTTTTGGTTGGATTTCACAGAACGGCCTTCTTGTGGACTATATGACGGGTATTCACGGGCTGTCGGAGCAACTAAGGACTCTTCCACACGATCAGCGGGCAAGCATGATTCCCCAGAGTGTTCAGAAGGTATTCCCGGAACTTTCCATCGTCCCTTCAGTGCCGCACCCTCCCATTCTCTTTGTGCACAGCAAAGACGACACGATTGTTCCATTATCTGAGAGCCTCAATTCCGACCGGCAGCTGAAAGAAGCGGGTGTCAAGACGGACCTCCTTTTACTAGACGGGGATAAGCATGGGCAAGTGTCCTTGGATGGATCTGCGGTGGCAGGGGTGGAATCAGCAGAGGCTGCGGTGTTCCGGTTCATAGACAGTGTGTTCAAACCGAGCAAAATCTAAGAATACATGTACACCTACATGGGAACTCGACATCTCCAAGGTCAGATTAATATGTATCGTTATTATTTGACTCGCTGGGGGCTTGAATGGTTGCTGCTACTTACTTTGAAAGTACAGTAGACTCCCACATAACGTATATCTTGTATAACGAATACTCCCTCAAAACATATACCCCCTTAGATCCGGACGTCCCCATCACCACTGAAATACCCACTTCATAACACATACTCCCTCATTGTGTATACCTTGGAGCATGTTCGGACAGGTATACATTATGTAGCCTTTGGCATTACCCCTCAGGCTGGTGACGGTAGCTTCTAAGCCACTTACATAAGGTAAGAATTGCGCTCACAGAGCAAATGTATTGCAACATTGTGACTATAGTAAGTCTTGCAATAGGTAGCTCACTACAGTTACAGTCTTTTGATGCACTGAAACACCGGTATGGCCTACAATTCTTACTTCGTGTGCGCTCCGTCAAGACATGATTCAGAAGATTGGTCACTGGGTGACTCACGCGGATTCCATTTGTCAAATTTCAAGTTAGGGTTTTCGCGAACATTTTCAGCCCAGGATTTACAGTAGGTTTATGTTCGCGTTTGGAACACATTTGTGTGTGCACAAAGACCCAAAAAGCACGCACACATCCAGAACCTCAAACAAACCCGAGGTTCTGTTGACACCTGAATGTTTGAACAGTGGGACAGCCCGAACGCAACACGTTGGCTGCCTATGGCACACTGGTTGCTCGTGTCTACCCTGCTCTGCCTTTGCCTCTGTCACTCTCGGCAACTCCCGCTCCTCCGGGATCCCCCGCTCTCTCGGCAACCTCCGGTCCCTCCGACTCTACCTCTGCCTCTGCCTCTGTCCCTGTCCCTGATCTGGCTCCTGCTCCTCTCCCTGCCTCTGCTCCTACTCCGGCCTTTCCCCTGACCCTGCACTGCCACAACGGTAAGCTATAATTTTATCTTCATGATTGGTGTCTGGAACAACATCTAGTAGGTCGGTCCCAAATGTTGTAAACGCCGTGGTGTAAGTTGGCTGTCAATCAGTAGCCTATCAATCAGTTGTCAGCTATGGGCCGCTGTGAGATGGGCCTGTCTTTCTGATACGGCGGCGGCTCGCCCGTGACTATGTCAGGGTTTGCCGAGATAATGCTTCAAGTGTGGATCTGGAATCATTTCCTTGCGTCTCGACTTGTCGGCGGTAACAAGATAGGTGAGAGTTGGTCCCTCTGCACTATTCTAGTTATTTTAACTTCCAATTTCGATCTCTACAATCGCCGGTCGTTCCAGAAGATTGGAGGAAATAATGCCGTTCATGCCTGTCTGGCTAGTTAAAGATTGGGGTACGATCCACCTACAAATGCTTGCCTGGAGAAAGGTCGAGTCCCCAATTCTGACCGCAAGCGCGCCTTGCCGACATCCTTCCCATGTTTCTCAGAGATATTATTTACTGGTTGTTCGGATGGACGGCTGAAGAGGTGGTTTGAATTCCCTTATCTGGCACGATCCACTCACTTTGCATTGTAGAATAAAGTACCAACGAACCCTCCAGCTATCGAAGGAAATGACTTACCTTCCACTGACTCGGTAGGCTAGAGCCAATATTATTCCCGATTATCCCGCTTACATGCGTCACTGGAGCGGGACGGGAAAATGACCTTGAGGTATCGCAATGCCATTCGTAGCGTGCTCCTGGATTTCATGCGGAAAATCAACATCGCATACCCAAGTGTCACATATGATGAAGAGTTTGCGCAGAGCTGCGCTGAAATCGCCTTAGAGCGTGGGTGCCCACTAGACATTGCCCAATCACGCGAATTTCAGCTCGCGTTACATGGGGGTGTTTCTATTGCCACAACAACCTATGCGCACCTTAAAAATGCGTCCACTCGCCAATTCATTTGCCTCTTTACGACCTGGTAAGTACTCACTCTGCCCGTATTTCCTGCTGCTGATTGTCTGCATTTTAGTGCGATCTTTTTTGACGACCTAGCCTGCACAGACGCTTCCGCAGTTCGGGAATTCCATTCTCGTTTCGCCAGCGGTATGCCTCAGATGCACCCTTTGCTCGATCTCTTCGTTGGTCTCCTGAAAAGTTCATACGACCATTTCCTGCCGCCTTGTGCCAATCTCGTTGTTTCGTGTGCCCTCGACTTCATCACCGGTCTTGTCGTTGACCATGATCTCCAGGACATGCAGGTACGTACATGTGTGTCGGCTTCCCACATATGACCACCTTGAAGTACGTCACTTTTTACAGGTGAACAAGAAAGCGATCAGCTACCCGCGCTGGGTGCGCACCGTGATGGGCTTCTCTACAGCCTTCGTCATCTTTACATTCCCACCCGATATTCCGTTAAAGTCGTTCGTGCAAATCATTCCAAACATGGTCAATTACATCGACGACGTCAAGCAAGTCCTCTAACAGCTCCCCATCATATCTTGCTGACTTTTCGCAGCGATCTCTTTTCGTTCTACAAAGAGGAAGGTGCACATGAGAACACCAACCATATTTCCCTGCTCGCGAAATTGTCTGGGAAGCCTAAGCTGCAATGCATGAAAGAGCTCGCTGCGTACTCTGTCGACGGGAGGTATGCCAGTCTACACGCGCAGAACTCCGCGATTCTGATACCCTGTTAGTCGTCGCTGCCAAGCAGTACTGTCGGCGGACCCTAAGGCTTTGGAGATATTTAACGACCATTTTCTGCAGGGATATCTCGGGTTTCACGCTTTGGCGTACAAGCGCTACAAGTTAGATGATCTAGACCTGGGGGACTCGATCACTTCCTCGGCTTAGTAACCCTGTCCTAACACGAAACGATCCTGAATGGTTGTCTATGTCCTGACAATTATGCGGTGGTCGAGATTTGTGGAATGGTCAGATCAGAACGGTACTACATATTACCCCATGGAACCGGTATCCACCCATCTTTCGATACTCTCGAAATGTACAATCTTCTCACTGTTTTGCTCGACTAAACCTACGTCTGCGAAGTCGAACGAACAAAAACAATTGTCGAGGTCGTGAAGCTTCACTCGCCGAGCGTATGCCGAAGCGGAGTTTCAAGTATCAGCGTCTGCGGCATTTTGCGCTGTTGCCCGGTGCAGTCGCTCAGCGCGGGCGCAGTGGCAGGCTGTCGAGCTTCCACCGGGGATCCATGCGCGTACACTTCGTATCAATCAAGAGATCAAAAAATCGCGTCTTCGACCGCCCACTTGCATCCTACAAACGAAAGGATGACGTGTTCGTTCCATGTCCACTTGTCGTCAATCCCGAGCGACCGCACTTGGGCTCACATTCACATTTCTTACGGGCTAGATATGTCCGATAACATTCCCTTCCCACCCACTTTCTCCTATCTTAGCCGCTCAGACTCGGACAATCCGTGACAATCCGTGACGCCGAATTGAAGTGGGTGGGTGCCGGTTCTGAAAGAAAAGGGCGCTCTACTACTACGTTGTGCGACCGATGACTGATTGTCGTTCTCATCTTTGCTAAGGGGAGGGGGGCTTGTTTTCTTTGCATGTGCCGTACACGGCCATCAATGATGGTCAAGTTTACTATAACTTTGCCGACAAGCGGTCGAACATGTGCAGCGACCGCCCGCGGAATACGATGGCTAAAGATCTGTGAGTGCATTCGGATTATGACACATGTTCCCACGGAATGCATAAGATGGGAGGGGGATTCACGATACTGTAAGCGAGGGCTCTTTCAGCATTCCCGATGTCTCCATTATCAACAGGATGAAGCCGAAGTCTGGCGACAGCACCGGAAGTTGTCGTGTCAGTTCTTGAACGTGCGAAACCAGCAAACGATCCCGGATATTCAACGTCGAGCGATTCGCGGATTTCTCAGGCAACTTGGAGTAAATCCGACAAAGCAATGAGATGCGATATAGTGATGCAGAAATACGTGCGTATCCACTGTTGTTTTGGGAGTTCGTATCATTTTGGCACCAAAGATATGGGGTGCCTCTCAGATGTTATTTTTGTTCGGTGATCGACGAGAATGGAGGTACGGGATGTGATTTGCAGACTATGGTGCTTATCAAAGGAAACTGCCGCAACACTCTATACAGGTGGGACTCTTTCTCCGCTGTCAAGTCGCTAGATCTTGTTCTTATATGTATTTCAGCTGCTGGAGCGAACTCTGCGAGTCCTGTCATTTCTTCGTTTGCCCTCACCATGACGTCGCACTCTGAGATGTTTTCAGAAGGGCGAGCCGAGATTGATACGGTGGTCGGTCGACAGGATAGTGGGTATCTAATCCCGAAAGGTAAGGCGGAGCATTTCTGCCCGATGAAACGACGGTGTTGGCACCATGGGCCTATGGTGTGCTTTACTGATTGCCTCGATGGGGTCCACCGTGATTGTAAACATATGGGCAATGTCCCACGATCCACGCCTGTACGCCGATCCAGCAAGTTCCAGCTCACACCGCCTCTGCAGAGAACGTCCGTGCCCAGATCTCAAGATGCTCGTCTTTGGTTTTGGATGACGTCGGTAAGACATCGGTTCATTCCGTCAAGTACCTTACCACGTAGTTCCCTGGCCTGGTTTTCCTCACCCTCGCTTCTATTGCCTCATGCTTTGTCATTAAAAGGGCGATCGTGGACGGGAAAGAACTTGCACCACGCGTCAGGGTATGCGTATCTTATCGACTCCATTCGGGACTCGAATCGAGAGTGTTTGTTTGATTCTAGAAATTTTCCTTTCGATTCTACGTATGTACAAGGCATGAATAGCGGCCGCAACCAAAGACAATTTGGTTCCGTTCTGACACGGCTTCCGCTAATGTTTCCAAATCCTCAAGAACGGATCAGTTCGCTATCAGCAAGACCTAATCGGAGTTACACCTGAGACAGCCGAAAATGTTTACTCAGCAAACTAGATTCTTATCTTTTAACACATTGCACCTGAGTTTATAATTTTGTCCACCTTACAAATTGAAAAGCAGATTTTGAAAAGGTTCATGGATATGCACACATTTGCTATCTCACACCATGTAGAGCACAAGTTTACCTTAAATAGGCTGACCTTTTTCATTTGGCAATGAAGGGTTGCCAGATTTGAAACAACAGCTAGAATATATACAAAATATAACATAAATACAATTTGGAAGAGCTATTTTGGATAATATGATAATACATATTTACAACATATTCAAGACAAAGTTTACATCTGTTGGGTATACAGCCCCAGGCTTGGAAGGGAAATCATAAAACAAACATATTTAGAAAATGACTACAAAAATAGTTTGCATGCAAATTCAAGAATTGATTAACAATATGCATGAAGGGCATATTAGGAGTCCACTCACCAGGCTGCTCAACAGTTCCCAGAGGGTGCCACTAGCAGGTAATTGCTCCACTTAGGAGGCATAAGGCTCCTGCATACTTTGTGAATAGGGGTTGATGCTGAGTGTATTGGACTCACAAGACTAGGAATGGTAATGTCCTTTCTGACAGAGAGCATTGAACATGCCCCAGCAGTCAAGCCCTGGAACCAGCTGTCATTGTACCAGTTACAGGGGAGGCCTGGGACAGGGGCTGACTTCAATTCTTTCTTCCCTGCCTCCCAATGACACTTCAACAACAAATTACCAATCTGTTCCAGCATGTTTTCCATTCTAAGAGCTGATCCATAGCTCTCTACAGAGAGGAATAGACAGGAAATGGCAGGACTGATCCAAGGAAGTTCTAGTCACTGCAGGACCTTTGGCTTCAAAGCAAGGGGACAGTCAGTTTCATCACCACTCATACCCTTGATGCCAAGTCTGTCAATGATCTTGTGAATGGCATCCCACTTCTTGGGTTCTCAAGAATGATTCTGCGATGCAATTTTTTTGCACCTTGCAAGAGTCTAAAACTATCATGAGCAAAAATGAAAGGTGTTAAATAGTACAGCATACCCCATGGTGACAGGCAACCATTCTGTTGCCTTTCCAATGTTTTTCCTCCTTTGCAGCTATGTGGGCAATCACCAAGGCTTGCTCATTGGCAGCAGCAACATTGATTCTAGCTTGTATTTGGTAAGCTTGATGTGTTTGAACCAGTTTTTGTTTGCACAATTTATGAATAGCTTGAATGTTCATGGTTTGCTTGTCAAAGAGGATATCTTGGTATGCACTACCTTTGAGGTTGTTGTAGGAGTTGAGTGATAAGATAGAGATTGCTTTGGAGTTCCGCTGTGATGAGGTCAATGAGCTGCAGTGCCAATCTAACACAACATTTTCCAGCAGTAGGGGTGGGATACTATCCTGATTAAATGTGCATACAGCATCCGCTGGGGCTGAAGCAGGAAGCTCCCCTTTGGTGCCAGATGGAATGATTTGCTTTTGCCAAAGGTAAACATGGGAGGCCATCTACATAAATCAGAAGTGTTACGAACGCACTCCTTGAGCCCCTATCATAGCTTTCGCGGACATCTTATCAGTGACATATCTTATCTTTTGGACTTAGAACATTTCTTCGACAACTATCACATGACCAGTCTAGGCCTATGATGTCACTATGACATCATGCCTCATTCCTTTAATCTCCATTCCTTCTCTTCCATTACACATAGCCATGGACAGCCTCATTTGATCTCCGCTATAGTCTAGAACATTCTAGCCCATATGCACATGGACCCAGTAGTCAATAAGTATAAACATTGTATTAGTATAAAGATCTGAATCCCATCGCCCCAAGAACTCTAGTCAAGTTCTTGTGGGATTTCCCACTAAGTCTCTTGCCCCCTTTTCCTCACAAGTTTGACCGTTGGTGGCCCTAGTCCTGTACAGGATCTAGTGGTTGCTTACATAGAACTTGACTTCTTCTTGACTACCGTCACCAACAACAACCCACCACCTCTCCTCTCTTCATCTTTGCCTGCGCCCCCCAGTGGTAATGTAAGCAACCACTAGATCCTATACAGGACTAGGGCCACCGATGTAGTACTTGTGAGGGAAGGGGACAAGGGATCTAGGGGGAATTCCCACAAGAACTTGACTAGAGTTCTTGGGGCGATGGGATTCATGACTATATACTATACAGGTGTTTGTACATATTGTGACGATGGTCCGTGCGCGTACGGGCTAAAATTTTCTAGACTATAGCAGAGATTAATGAGGCTGTGCATGGCTATGTTAGAATGGAAGAGAAGGGACAGAGATGAAAAGAGTGAGGCATGATGTCATAGTGACATCATGGGCCTAGACCAGGTCACATGACCGGTCACGTGCTAGTCGTCGATGAAATGTTCTAAGTCCAAAAGATAAGATAGGTAGATAGGTGCGTTGATAAGATGCCCGCGATGGTTACAATAGGGGCTAAGAGTGCGTTCGTAACAGGTAAGGGGAACCACATAGCTGGACCTGAGGCTTAACGGGAAATACTATACCTACCACCCCTTTTACGTATACCTCGGCCCTATAGCCATGCAGGTGCGAAGCCCTAGGCTTAGCACAAAGGGTCACCTCAAGAGGTGTTAAAGTGGCTGATCCCTGCCCTCTACCTTAGTTCTTCTTCTTTCAGGAATATGTTCCCATGTCCACGTGAGGTGCATTCTCTCCCTACAAATCTAGTTAGTAGTTTTCTTCTGTGACTGGTGCAAGAGCGGTACTGTGCCCACCAGCCACTGTTACAATCTACCGGTACCCCTATTCATTTTCCTTTCATACTTCACTTTGGACTTAGTTTTCCTTTCACATGATTACCTTCCCACCCTTCCATAACGTTCCATAATGTTCCACTTGCCTAGTAATCGTGCTTACTCCCCCATCCGATGCCATCGCATCAGCATGACTAACTTTCCTCTTCGCTTTGTCATTTCGATTACTCTTTCATCCAATGCCATCGCATCCTTTTGTTTCTTGAACCTTCTATGACCTTCCGTAGCTGTCCCGTGACCAGAGTATAAATACCCTCGTAGCACTAAGTTGTAACCTAACCTAGTTCTACTCGAACAACCACTCTAGTCTCGTCCCCTTTGTCCAGGCTCCTTAGCCTTTCCTTAGTTGCTGCTAGGACCTTCAACCTAGGGCACCCCTTCATCCTAAGTCTCATCCCTATAGTTGGGATTATCGTCACCCCTTGTCTCAATCCCTACTGTTGAGAACCCCCTCGCTCTAGTGAGCCACACTTGTCTCTGACGATTCGAGTCTACGCTTGAGCCTACCAGGTCCAAGCATAACATACCCTTTCCAATCTCATATAACTCATTACTATTGTCTCTTGAGGGTTGTGCTAGTCCGGTTAGCATAAGCTCGTAACCAAGGACAAGACCCTAGTGCAACTATCATCGCTTGGTAGGCTTTGGTTGTTTCATAAGGTGGCGACATCAAGACCAGGCGGAGCTGTGGGCGGCTGCTGCATGTGCTGTGCACTCATTCTGGCAAACCCAGTATAGGTCAGGTCTGGGTCCATTCTTAGACTTGTGGGGGCAAAGCTTTCTTCACTGATTCTGAGACCAAGCTCAGCAACAGACTGGATGGATACATTTCATACCCTTGCTAAGCCTATTGCTGGTATTGGTTCCAGCTGTGGCGTGGGGGTTTGGGGAGGGAGAGGTCTTTGCCAATTCATCCTTGGGTCATTGTCTAGGTATTCTCGCCTGTAGGCATAGAGTTCATCTGGTGTTGGTGTATTGCCAAGATTTCTAAATCCAGTGCATAGAAAGTTGAAGAAGTGTAGAGGGAAATCTTCTTGTTTGATTTTGATTGGGACTGCATCATTTGGGTCGTATTCTGCGAGTGGGGGAGGAAGGGAGCTTTCTTGTTTGAAAAAGGGTATTATCTGTGGTATAGTACTTCACGAGGATCTTAGTCACTCCAGCGAAGATCCAATCAGGTCAATAGCCTTCCCAACTTGGATGTGTATGTATCATTTGTTAATGGTGGGCACAGTACTGCTCTTGTGCCATTAACAAAGGAAGACTACTTGCTATGGGTGAAACAACCAATGCTAACCGGACTAGCACTAGCTGAGCTAAGGCAATAGATTGAGTCAAGCGAGTCTGGCAAGCTGTTGGTGGGCTCTCCAAGAGGACAAGACTGCAGCTGTGAGATGCAGGTGTCCCCCTTTATATACTCTACAGGATAGCGCACAGACCAAGCAGTGCATGTGAGTACAACTACTACATATAGTAAGAGTCCAAAGGGAGCACATGCACAGTAAGCGACTATGAGTAAGAATGGAACATGTGACAGACAGAGATGAAAGGCATGCGGCATAAGAAGCAGGGCATAGAGCATGAGGAGACATGAGGCAAGTCATGTAGTGATGCATGAGGCAAAGGCAGTGGCATAGCCATGCACAGCACAGAGATTAATAACATGAGGCATACCATGAGGTATGACATCATAATGATGTCATGGTCTAGACCAAATCATGTGATGAGGGTCTGGACATAGGTCACATGATATGTCATGTGATAAGTCACATGACATGAAAAAAAGGCGTGAAGCAACAAGTCAAGCAACATGTCTTGTGAGTGTTGTCTAGGCATTAGGAATGCAAGGAAAAATAGGGGCCTTTGGGTAGTGATTGTAACAATGGGTAAAGAGATAATGTGCCTCAAGTGGACATGGGATGTATCCCAAAAGAAGGGAAACTAAACATAGAGGGCAGGGATCAGCCACTTTAATGCCTCTCAAGGCAACCCTTTAAGCTAACCCTATAGGCTTCGCTCCTTCACAGCTGTAGGGCCAAGGTGTATGTAGGAGATGGGGAGGAGGGTGTGTATAGTAATTCCCATTAAACCTCGGGGCTGGCTATGAGTTTCCCTTGCTGCTGGGAGGTGCAGGCAAAGATGAAGAGAAAAAGAGGGGTGTCGTTGATAGTGGTCAAAGAGTAGTCAAGTTCTATGTAAGCAACCACTAATCCTGTACAGGACCAGAGCCACTGACAATAGTACTTGTGAGGAAGATGGACAAGAGATCTAGCAGGAAGTCCCACAAGAACTTGACTAGAGTTCTTGGGGCGATGGGATTCAAGACTATATGCTATACAGATATTTGTACATGTTGTGCTACTGGTCCATGCATGTACAGGCTAGAACGTTCTAGACTATAGTGGAGATTAATGTGGCTATGTGGAATGGAAGAGAAGGAATGGAGATTAAAAGAATGAGCATGATGTCATAGTGACATCATAGGCCTAGAACGGGTCACATGACCAGTCACATGATAGTCGTCAAGAAAATGTTCTAAGTTCAAAAGATAAGATAGATGTGAAGATAAGATGTCCATGAAGGTTACAATAGGGGCTCAAGGAGTGCATTCATAACAGCAAGGTTCTCAGGGTTGGTATGATCTCACAAGGTCACAAGAGAATGGAGTATTTCCTTGCAAGCCTGAGCAAGGACTGAGACCCTTGAAAGCCCAAGCATACCCTTTCAAGGCATTGTGTGGGCTTGCAAGATTTTATTTTATTTGCTGATGGGCTCACACTCACATTCCTTACATGCTAGATGTGTCCAACAACATTCCCTTCCCACCCACTTTCTCCTATCTTAGTCACTCAGACTCAGACCATCTGTAACAATATGTGATGCCAAATTGAAGTGGGTGGGTGCCAGTTCCAGGGGAGGAGGTTGTATGCCAGCACTCTACTACTACATCAGGAAAACCTGAACCTGTTTAATCTATTTAAAGTTGTTTAGTACTGACTTAGATGTTCTTAATTATATATAAATGGTCAAGTGTCTGGTTAAGAATATCCAAGTCAGTACTAAACAATTTAAACAAGTTCAGGTTTTTCTGATGTAAGTTGTGCAACTGATGACTGATTGTCATTCTCATCTTTGCTAAAGGGAGGGCTTGTTTTCTTTGCATGTGCCGTACACAGCCATCAACGATGGTCAAGTTTACTATAACTTTCCTGACAAGCGGTCGAACATGTACAGCGACCGCCCGCGGAATACGATGGCTAAAGATCTGTGAGTGCATTCGGATTATGACACATGTTCTCACGGAATGCATAAGATGGGATGGGGATTCACGATACTGTAAGCGAGGGCGCTTTCGGCATTCCCGATGTCTCCATTATCAACAGGATGAAGCCGAAGTCTGGCGACAGCACCGGAAGTTATCGTGTCAGTTCTTGAACGTGCGAAACCAGCAAACGATCCCGGATATTCAACGTCGAGCGATTTACGGATTTCTCAAGCAACTTGGAGCAAATCCGATAAAGCAATGAGATGCGATATAGTGATGCAGAAATTTTGGCACCAAAGATATGGGGTGCCTCTCAGATGTTATTCTTGTTCGATGATCGACGAGAATGGAGGTACGGGATGTGATTTGCAGACTATGGTGCTTATCAAAGGAAACTGCCACAGCACTCTATACAGGTGGGACTCTTTCTCCGCTGCCAAGTCGCTAGATCTTGTTCTTATATGTCTGGAGCGAACTCTGCGAGTCCCGTCGTTTCTTCGTTTGCCCTCACCATGACGTTGCACTCTGAGATGTTTTCAGAAGTGCGAGCCGAGATTGATACGGTGGTTGGTCGACAGGATAGTGGGTATCTAATCCCGAAAGGTAAGGCGGAGCAATTCTGCCCGATGAAACGACGGTGTTAGCACCATGGGCCTATGGTGTGCTTTACTGATTGCCTCGATGGGGACCACCGTGATTGCAAACATATGGGCAATGTCCCACGATCCACGCCTGTACGCCGATCCAGCAAGTTCCAGCTCACACCGTCTCTGCAGAGAACGTCCGTGCCCAGATCTCAAGATGCTCGTCTTTGGTTTTGGATGATGTCGGTAAGACACCGGTTCATTCCGTCAAGTATCTTACCACGTAGTTCCCTGGCCTGGTTTTCCTCACCCTCGTTCCTATTGCCTCATGCTTTGTCATTAAAAGGGCGATCGTGGACGGGAAAGAACTTGCACCACGCGTCAGGGTATGCGTATCTTATCGACTCCATTCGGGACTCGAATCGAGAATGTTTGTATGATTCTAGAACACTTCCTTTAGATTCTACGTATGTACAAGGCATGAATAGCGGCCGCAACCAAAGACAATTTGGTTCCGTTCTGACACGGCTTCCGCTAATGTTTCTAACTCCTCAAGAACGGATTAGTTCGCTATCAGCAAGGCCTAATCGGAGTTAGCATCCGCCCAATCCGGGCTAAGCATTGATATCTACAGTTGACAGAACAGAATCGCACCACGTACTTTCCATCTCCATCGACTTTGCCGCTTGCATCAATTCGTGGAATTTCCTCCAAAATCCGTCGACACGTTCATGTTTCAATCGAAAAACAACGTCGATTCCACCGACGTTTGTCGTCCATGTACCGTCGACCTCCAACGTCGGGTTTGCTGGGAGCATGGAAAGAAAATGCTCGCCGGAACCTGGCGATAGGTCAGCTACGTCACTCGGACAAGGAGAATGACCTCGGAACCATAGACATAAAATCGAACCCCTGTAGTCGGACAAAATCACTCTCCAGCACGTTGCACAAGGTCGGAGATCACGTACGATCCGTGAAGCCAAAGTCTGCGTTGAGCACCGGCATCCTGCACAAATCGTCTGACGAAGATGTCCCTCCATAAACACGAGCGCAACGTACTTGTGCAACGCGTTTACATACACCATCGTGTCTGGAGAATGTATATTAAGGTAGTCTGGAGTGAGGTCCGGGCGCCTTAGCATTTGACAATGTAACCCAAGGATGTCGCGCATGTTCTCTGGGCTGCGTACAAAATGCATGGACTTGCGTAGTGCGTCGGCAAATTCCCTTCGAATATGTTGAGTTCATAAGCATGTCATCGTATACCATCAAGTCGCACGAACCAAGGGGCAGCGTTTCCGCCCACTTTTTCGGTCGTGATTGTTTGCATGCAGTTGCCCATAGTGGTCTATGGAGATGGGTCAGGAACTTGAAAGTCTGAATAATACATCGCCTCACCGAGGACAATGCTGGGTGAATCACTCGAGTCTGGATAAAGTACAAGGGCGTCAATGACCCGGTACAAGTACGCGACGCGGCCATACCCCCAGAATGTACGCGATTCTCTCCACGCTGGCCGGAGAGACTGACGCGATGCAGGCGCTCAAAAGACCGACGACCGCGTCCGCCTCAGATATGCGCGACACTGCCAGACGAGTAATTATCCAAAGAGTCAACATATCGGAATAAGAGTACCTTTGCTGTCGCTCGACACCCATGCATGTATCGCATGTACGTCGAATGCAGAAATCCGTACAGATATGCGCGAAGTCGTAGCGAACATGTTGCTGAATAAAGCAGGAAGGCTCGAATTCGGTATGGCGTGTTCTTGGTGGTACAAGAGCGGCAAGATTTCTGGAATCTTATTTTCTTCCACCGCCGGGTCTGGTTCGCGATACTTTTCGAACGTAGGCGTAAAGCTCGGCTGGATTCCCTGATAGTAAAGCGACAGGGAATTTGCCCAGTGAGTCATGGATGCGCAGTCACCTGTTTAAAGCCCAGATTAGGGCCGACGAAACAGGTGGAAAGGTAAGATACTGATACCTGGATCACATTGAACACCATCCTGACTTCAGTGGAGTGTGTTTGTGGCGAGAATCGACGACAAACCCAAAATATGGCACCAACCTAGGAAATGAAGGTGAGACCTCTATCTGAAATATGAAAGTCGACGCACCGAGCGTCAGCGTTGTCTCGCCGTTTCCATCTACGACCTTGATCGTGACTAAAGGTCGTTCTCGACTGGAAATATCGGGACCACGATCGAGCGCGAACGGATGTTCATCGACATAATCTGGGTGTTTCTGCGTACGTGTTACTAACGGGGAGTCGGTTCAACAACATTTCCTCCAACCTGATGGTCAAAGTCTTCTGACATGACGCTAGGGCGCGTCATAGCACCAAAAGTGACGGGAATGCCGGCGTTCTCACTGAATGCAAGGATCCACTGGACGGACACCTCGTCGAAGTGGAGGCGTCCAATCCCTGTACGTAGGATGTAAGCGGTCATCGGCGCCGCGACTCCCATTGTGTTGCGTAGTACCGTAAAAATAATCTTGTAGATTCTGAGCTACTGCACTGCATAGCTTCTCTTCGTCCAGCCTCCCAGGAAGTACCCAAACAAAGTCCATCTGGAATAACAGATGATTCAACCAGCAATAGTGCTGGCAACGATGTAACTCACCCAGTCTGGAACAAGATCTGAAGTCTGTAGCGGAATATCTGGCACCTCCGGCCACGCTGGCGCGGGCTTGACCCAATGAACTTTGGCGCTCATGAGGGACGAGTAACTCAGAGTCGTACACCGGCAGACTGCAGCAGCAGACTCGGAGGAAGCAGTTTCAGTCGGGTTCCATTGGCAAGGGTGTCACCCTTTTAACCACGGACCTGTCAGCAGATAATTAGGTAACTGGGCTTTGAACTTGCCCACAGCGTGGTTGTCCAGGTAGCAGATCTGGTAGATTTGTATATTCTCCGGATCTGCTACTTGGATAGTGACCACAGAGCTTATAGAGTCCCGGAAGGTGCTCCCACTGCTTCTGAGACAAGCAGCCTGACTCACATTTCCTAGTAACTCTGCCCACCACCGCGACTGAGAATGATGGGAACCAAGACCTTGTTTACGACTATTTACTCTTGATACCGAGCTGGAAGACCATGCCCTCGCATGTGGGAATGGTAGATACTGTGACACCCTTGTATCACAAGGCGACTGTATCACGATATCTTCCGAGTCATCCTTCATGATCAGCTTGGTGTTCCTACTAACAATGGCATCCCGAGCGACATAGCCCCCTCTACGCTTGGGAACTGGAGTCCTGACTGCCTCCAGCAGATCCGTTTGTCAGATGGCGCGAATGTGAACGATGGCAGCAAAACGGAAAGCGCGACCTCTGCAGAGACCAGTCAGGCTGGCATTCTAGACACAGGGAAAACGCGCTCACTCAGTTCAAGTTGGCTGAATCTAAAGCTGCAAGAAAACGCCTATTAGCCCTCCTGAAAGACGTGGTAGCGAAGGAAAGCGCTGCGAGTACCCGCTGTAGTGGCAATCAGCTAGGAGCCCCTTCACACTTGAGAACGTGTACATACAGACAAGCAGATCCACCGCCCCAGAACGTCATCCTGCATTGACAAGTTTATCAATAGTCTGCTCCTACTGTGGCATGATCACCTACATGTTCGAATACACGCTAGGGAAGCGCGTGTTTGCAACGCTTTCGGGAAGTGGAGACAGCCATCGCTCCGGCTTGAATTCGAGCGCGTCGGGACCCCACACCTCCACCGAGGTGTTTGCAATCAACAATCCTCCAAACGCAGTCCTAAACAATGTAGACGTGCTTCGAAGTTAGGTTTCGATCATTGTGAACAACTCACGTTCCTGCAGGGATATGGACCTCGTGAATCTCCCGGCCATCCTTGCCAACGATTGGTTTTGACAGCGGGAGCGTTGTGTCATTTGTCGCACTGTTGGGCTTGTAAACAACCACCACGGCGACAGAATGAAAAGCGCTCTTCACGTTCTCAAGTTCAATGGCACTGGTGCATATCTGTGTTAAAAGTCGTGGTTGGATTTCGACCTGATCTGAACAAGTTATGCTTACAAGCGCAGCGTCTCGCGGCAGAAAGCGTCAAGAAAAGGCAATTCTGACAGAGAATCATAATCGAACTCGGCGCCCGTCGCGAGGTTTTCGCGGGCAATAGCCAGTTCCTGACGAAGTCGATCTTGAATCTCTGGCCGGAGGGCTAGGATATGGAGCATCCGAGCTAACGCCGAGGAAGTGGTATCCATCGCTGCAAAAATCAGTCCATTCATCAGTCCCAGGAGCTGCGAATCTGGCAATCGATCAGATTCTTTCTCTTGGAGATTAGCTCGCACTATGGATCATATTTCAGCGTTGGGTGACAGTGCGACGGGAACAAGGACGCGTACACAGGATGCTCATGATGTCTTTTCCCTCCGCAATCTGTTCTTTCACGGCTTCCTCTCCATTGTGGATCGCGTTGCGTTTCGTCTGGATAACTTGTCTTGCGTTGATATCCATAATTTTGACGATATGCATCAGCTTTATCATCGTTTGACTCGGGACAATGTCAGCCAAAACTCGTCTGAGTTGTGGAGGAAACCAAGGCGCCATTCGCCTTGCAACAGGAATCTGGAATGACAACGGGCTGGTGCAATATTAGAGCTTCAAGAGGGAGACTAAGAAGTAACCAACAGTAGGTTCTTTACTGCAGATGTATACTCATTGTTCTCTTCAGCGATCAGTTTGTCAAAACTATGGCCTAATTTTGTCCTTGGTAAGCTCTTCCTTTCTCAAGATATCTCCTCACCTAGACCACTTTGCCCAATTAGTTCTAGCGCAGCTCGAGCGGTCCACGATAACATATCCACCTCCCGCGGTCCTGATCCAACTACGGCTGCGACAGCATCCCGTAGCTGGAGACCACCGTCAGACTCAACGAGTGCATCAAATGAAGAACAAAGACCTTTCGAGCAACCACAAAAAAAGTTGGCGTTAGGTCCCTCATGTGAGCCGTAGAGAAGGCAGGATTCATCATCTTTCTTTGTTTTCTATGGACTTCTCCTGGACGAAAGTTGAGCCAGCATGGGTAATCATTACATTAAACGTACCGCCTGTACTAGGGAGTCCTTCCCCGAAGAGGACACTGTTCGTCCTGTCCCCAATAGATGTGTTCATTCCGCCACACAAAAATAAGCCAAGGACGTACGCGAGCACTTCCGCTGGTTGCAGCCAATTTGAGGCATCCTTGATGGCAATGGAATACAGTGCCAGTGGGTCAGACACGAAGATATCGCGTCCCTAGCCGTGATAACCATTTCTCGACCCGATCCTCTCTGAGCGGCGGAAACATACCCCAAACACGCCACACAGTCTAACCACGCCGCCGTATCGGCGTGTTATGTCGCGCGTGAACTGGATCCCATCCGTTGGATGAAAGAGCTGTTCCCTGTGTCCTGTAGCACGGATTGTGGTGGTAAGAGGTGTGAGTTGATGGGATAGCAGGTGCACCACCGACCTTTTAGCCAGGTCCGCGCAGGGGGGCCTTGGACATTATCAAGTGCTCCTGTCGAAACTCGGCCCTTGGAAAACCACCATATGACGAACGCTGCTACTGACACACAGACCCATATGCCGGACGACATTGATCAAGAAGGTCTGCTGCAAGAGACGGGTTCCGCGTTGAGGGTGTGCTTTGGGAGAGCCTTCTTGGCACGCCGTGAATCGGAATCCTTCCGGAAAACACCACTTGAACGCTTCCAATCTGACATACCCAGTGAAGCCAGAACTTATTTTCAAGGAACGCGCGGAAACTTCTGCCAAATTTCCTTTTTCGTCATAATGAATGGCACGGTTTTCCAGTGCCAGTGGTTTAGGGAAGTGACACCGTTCCAACTTGAAATTGGCGTGGACAGTGATGCCCGGACTCCAAAGGAGGACCCACTGGTCCGAATTTGGGATATCGTTTCATCTATTTCTAAATCGCGAGGGTTCCTTGTTTTCTCATGATCATGAAAGCTCTGGTTCCGCCCTGTAACTCCGCCCAAACATCGGTGCTTGTTGTACAATCAAGCGCTGCACCTCCGGTCATGTTTCGCCCATGACAAGCCCGTGCTGAAAACTAGCCTGTACTGACTGTGGTACCACCCACTGGCTTACTTCCCACTCGCAATGTTCGAGTCCAATGCCGCTGTTTACTTTGCCTTGCCAGTGCTTGTGACCCTCAGTGTATGGTTTGTTGCGACGCGGTCCCGGCTGTGGCAGGGCAGGCGTTTGCCTTTCCCTCCAGGCCCCCGTCATTTCCCTTTCTATGGTTCAGTGGTAAGCTTCCAGGACGCTCTTCGCAGCGCTGATCCTGCCTTCACGTTGATCAGTTCCGCAGGACGGACATGCACCAAGCCGACAACTTCGCTCGGTTTGGTGAACAGTTTCAGTCAGACATCATCGGGGTCAGGGAATGGGGAAACTGCACTATCGTCCTCAACTCATTCGAGGCAGTCAACCATGTTTTAATTCGCAACTCGCATCGTTCTGCTCAGAGGTTTGTGTGAACGGTTCTGTGCACGTCACCCAGCCGACATTCAGAGGTTCCTGCAGGCCTCCCGCTTGGCGAAAATTTCGAGATTGGTGACGCTGAACTCTGATCGTTTCGTTTTTTTTTATTGCTAAACGAACGTATGAAAGGGGTGGCTTATACATGAGTATCCCGCACCTTGATTACGGAGGTATGAATTCCTCAACGCTTTCGCGGCATAGCTTATTCTTCATTGTAGAAGGATGGAAAGACCGTCGGCAGACATTCAGTCGCCTGGTTTCGGCCCAGAAATTGCCCGACCATGCACCTGTTCAGTTTAAGACCGCGCAGAGTACACTTTTGTCGTTACTTGACGAACCTCAGAAATCTGTTCTTCATTTACACGAGTGAGAGAATTGAAACAATATTTATCTGTCGAGGCGGCACTGACTTTCTCTTTTCAGAATGATGGGACAAGTGATTCTGATTCTGGTGTACGGAATTTCCAAGCTTCCTGAAGGCGAATCGCACCTTGCCTTGGCAGAACGTGCCCTTGGGGGGATATTGTTTACGTTTACACGGGAATTCCATGTCGCGTGCTTCCTCAATGAAATCAACAGTATGCTTCGAAACTGTCCAGAGTCAAATGCGGTAATGCTTTATACTTCATCTAGGATGGATACCGCTACCTGAATTGCTGTTCCCAATCGTGAAGAAGAGTAGAGTCAACAGAGAGGACGTCGAGAGTCAGACATTCATTCCCCACGAGGAGGCTAAACGCCAACTGGTAAGTTTCCTGATCTCGTTACGGAGTTGCCCCTACCTACACACAACATTCGAGATCGCGGACAACGTCACAAGTTCATTCCTAACTGACCTGCTTAGGAGTGGCGATGTTGACGCAGAGCTCGAAATCGTTCTTCGCGACGCGGCTGGTTCTCTCTATTCGGGTATGTTCGGGTTCGCATACAGGCCGGGCGTGTGGATTGACTAGTACGTCAGGTGCCGTTATCGCTACCGGGAGCTTACTTGTTACATTTTTGATGGCGATGGCATGGTAAGCTACGTGTCTCTGTGGAGTGATCTTGCATCACTATCCTCACGCTCGTTGATAGGTTTCCGGAGGTTCAGGCAAAAGCGCAACAGGAGCTCGACACACTCCTTGGGCATGGAAATCTACGTGGGTCCCTTTTTCATTTTCTCCTTCCCCTCCTAAGCGACTGATCACATGTGCAGCGACGACTTCCACTTGTGATCCGTCAAATATTCCATATACATATGCCGTGGTGATGGAAATGATGCGGTGGCGTCCGCCAGTGTGGATGGGTGAGCGTTCACACACAAGGTTATGTCTTTGTCTGACGACACGATAGGACTCGACCATTCGAGCGATGTGGATGAGGAATATAATGGATATGGCATCCCAGCAAGATCTGCGTTGGTCGCAAACCTGAAGTAAGGACCAGCATACGTCTTTCATCGACACCTGACACCATAACATTGCGTGTAGAGCGATTCTTCACGATCCAAAGAAATTCAAAGACCCACAGAACTTTTACCCAGAAAGGTATCTCAAACCCAATGGCGAGTTCGACTCAAGCGTGTTTGATCCCCGCCAAGTCATATTTGGGTTCGGAAGAAGGACGTGGTGAGTGCGTTGTATAGACGGTCTCGTCAACTGATTCAGGTTGTTAAATCCCTCAGTCCCGGACGAATCATCGCCTTTACTTCGGTCGTCATAACTGTGGCATCGACGATCGCTTGCTTTGATATCGTTTCTCATCAGGGGTCTGACCAACGTTCTGCGGGCATCGCGTCCTTCTTGGCGACGGACATACCGTGGTATGATATGTTCCGTTTCCTCCATTTTGGCACGCCTTTGACGAAGCTCGTATGACCCGGACAGGAAATTTCCCCATGATGGCATTTCAGTGAAGGCACGATCTGATCAGACGGCCAATGCCGTCAGGTCAGCCGTGCAGTCACCTTCCGATATGTGAAGTTCCGCGTAGCATGTCCGTTGATTAGATTTCTTTCAAGTGCATGGCAGTAAGCACCGATTTTACCCTGATGTGGGCGGCGGCATTAGAATATCAACCTCGTGTACAGTGACAAACAATTTACGTCATCCTTGACTTTCCTCTTCTTTATTTGCGCTTTCTCCGTCTCCAACAAGGTGTTTAGGCAAGTTCGCGAGTACTCTCCCGTAGTGTAGCGCATCAGCTCCTCTACCAATCAACGCTGCCTTCTTCAGCAAGGTCTCCGTCGAAAACGCCTGCCCCGGTTAGTTCTACGAAAACAAGATTGTGTGGTACGATTCCTCATCGGAACGCGACGGACACGATGCACTCGGCGATCTCCTGGAATCGCCGGTCGATCGGTGTCGAAACGGGCAAGGCCGCACAGGTGGCTATGATGGATGGATTCGCTTCCGAAGACTCCCGGAAGATCCCGAGTCGACCAATTCGTCTGGTTCCCCGTCTAGAAGTGCCGGTCAGGGGACGGCAAGCATGGTACAGGCACCGCCTCGTGTCGCGGGACGGATTTTGAGGTCACAGAAGGCTGAACCAATAACTGGCAAGTACTGGCCGCCGCCATCCTATCGTATCCCGACCACCCCCAACTTGTCATCATGGAAGCCCAACCTGACGTTGGTAATGGCGAGGGATCCCCCCGACAGTCCGATCAAGATCGTGCTCGCCCACAGCCCAATGGAGCACACCACGAGCGTGACATTCGCCCGTGGTTCAAGAGGCCTAACCTCGCCTGGTGCCGTCTAACATATGCAGCCAGATGCGCCGGCCGTTGATCTTTGCTCTTGACAGGATTCTGTGTATGAAAGCATTGTATTCCCTTGCCGTCACCACCGTTGCCGGACCTCGCATTGAAATATACACCGAGCTTGTTTGCAGAGGATACTATCCTGATCTCGCCAGGCCGCCTGGAATGTTTACGCAGCCATCTGGCGTTACCACAGCTGCAAGTATGATCGTCCCCACTGACGGTCACCCTGGGGTGTCCCCCGTCGAAGTGTATCTCCCGCCCGATGGCCCTGCGACTCTACCCATTGTTCATAACCCCCCTTTGCGCAAGGTGTCCACACACGCGTCCAAACATTCAGAAAGTTGTGTTGGTGATCCCCGTATACAAGCCGAGGTCGCGAGACTTGCTGCGGGTATGCACTTGCCCGTGTCCTCTCTCGCATCTAATCACTGTACTGACCGTAGCCATCACAATCATCGGCGGTATCTTGTCATGCCTCACGGCCGGATGGTGGGGTGGGGTGTGTGTTCATTTTTGTCTTATCATTACTTCTATAGACTGTCGATCGGCTAGTTTCTTGACCGCTACGGTCGGGCACGTACGATAGGGGTGATCGCGCTTGGTCCACTCATGAACGACCTCTTGACCATACTCGTCTTTCACTTTTCTGACAAACTTCCTGGAGCGCACTGGTTTCTGATCATCTCACCTGTATTGGAGGGCATCGTGGGAGGTACGTCGGCATGCTGTGATATCGCCCCCCCATAACACAGCTTTTCTTCGCCTAGTTCCCTCGTCCATCATGGCTGCAGAAGCGGCATACATTCGCGATGTCTCGGAACCACAGCATTTGTAAGTCACTGACAACTGGTGTATCATGAGGGGATGATTTACCTAGTCTCCAGTGCGAGGAACTTTTCTCTACTGACCGGTGTCTTCTACGTTGGCGGGACGATCGGTCCTGCCCTGGGAGGCTTCCTTAACGAACGCACTGGCAACGTCGTATCTGCGCTCTACGCTGCGGTCACGCTGGACCTCACATATGGCATTACCGCGTGGGTCGCACTACCAGAGTCTCTGACTCAGGATGCGATGGTACATGCACGTCGCCGATATGCAGATGAACTGGCATCGGCTGTGGATGTTGATGCTGGTCCCTTCCGCCGACAGGTTTTGGTACTCTGCAAATCGTTCTGGAGTTCGTTCCCGTTGAATGTGCTCGCGCCAAAACCATCGCCACACGCTCAACATAAAAAGGATTGGAACTTAACACGGTTGGCTGTTTCTGGGGGGCTGATATGCGTTGTCATAGTATGCATACGAGATACTTTGCTGTGCATACGTCGCTCATCGCATATCCACAGGGATCCACCACCAGCGTGTATCAATATGCCTTGTACACCTTTCGGTGGTCATCTCTGGATGTGTGTCTTGTGGTGACCGCCGCTGCATCCTTGCTAATTTTTGGACAGCTTGGCTACTTCATTAGTGCTTCAGGCCTGTCGACCGCTGTTTATTTGACAGTCATTCTCCCTGGTGAGTCACACCGTCCTGGCTGGCCACGACAGCCACTCAAGAACCGGTAAGCCATCCTCAGTGCGGCAAAGCACGCACTGGAGGCAAGGCGGCACGCATCATTCGACCTGTACCTTGTCAGGGTGTCCTGCCTGGTTTTTGCTGCCGCTTACGCTTTCATGGGCATTGCCCCCACGGGGGTCGTCTTCACGCTCTTCTCCATCATGAGCACGTTCGGGCAAGGGTCCTTTCCTGCCATCCAGAGCGTAGCGACCGTCCTTTACGTCGGTTCGTCAGGCGAGAACGACACCGGACGGCTGTTTGGTGCATTGGGCGCTGTGGGCACTCTAGGGTGAGTGTTGCGCGTCTTGTCGTTGACCAAGATCGCTCACGTCGCTGCGTTTAAACTACAGAGCCCGTATCGTCGGACCCGCGCTGTATGGGGCCGTTTATGCTGCCATGGTGTCTGTTATGCCGTCGGCAATACTCTGGCTCGCTGTGGGCTGTTCCTTGACGGCGTTTCTGGTGTTGGCGTTCGTTCGTGTTCCAGACGCGAAGCTGGACGCACAGAGTCCGAACGCGGCGCATCATCGTGATCCCGAATTGGAACCTCTCCTAGAGCATGCGTAAGGCATGACACATGGGGTGCAAGTGATAGAAACGTTGAATCGGACGTTGCCACGAAATGCACAACATTTTTGGATAGATGGCATCCTGGCGCTGCATTGTGGTTGTGTGCCTTGACGCGGTCAGCACTATCAAACAGTTGTTGTTCGCTATAAAAATTAGTTTGAAGTAGAGAGCAAATGTATGTTTACCATTCGTCTTCCCGTTCCAAGTCTGTCTGGTGTTTTGGGGTCGGTTCACGGGCATGTAATGCATCCAGGGTCTTTCCAGCCAGAACGACACGTGCTCTCCGATGGCGGGATATCGCCGGACTTGCGCACCATGCATGAATCTCTCCGCAGAAACGTTCGCGTTCCAGGAAGACAATCACCGGTGGTGACCACATCCTCACTTGCGGACGTGCGAGCACTTGGTCGCGGTCGTGTATGGCACGGATGCTATTCTCTGCGCTGCTTTTGCACACATGCCTGCGACGTTTGCCGTCGATTTCTGGCCTGGGGGCGATGCATGGGAAAACTTGAAAGCCAAGTCCCCGTGGCGTGGAGTCGGCTGAGGGCGCACAAGGATTCGGAGACGCTGCGCCCGTGTTTACGCGCGTCCAAAATAAAGATACCCTAAAAGAGTTTCCAGCACGACAAGGCGATGCATCCGTGCGCCGCGTAGCAGAGGTCCGAAGTCATGGCGCCAAACATTCTTAGCGGAGAACTCGACAAAGCAACCTTTGATTATGTACGTCATTCATCCAAACGGCCCGCCCAGTTCCATCCTCGGCCATCAGTGAACACGTGGCCCGGCCTTCTCCCGAATCGTATGGGCCCCGCCACGAGGCAGGCGCTCGGATGCTCGACGCGCAGCAGCGTACGAGTGTCCGAATGCTCTGGGGGAGATGCATGGCGTCGTGACACAGCTCAAGGCATGTTGTCGTCGTTTATTCTGGCAGACGTGTACCAGAGACTGGCCCATTGCGTTGCGATGAGAACGGGCCGGTGAGAAACAGCAGAGCTGGTCGCGAAGTTGGAAATGCGTGACGGGTTCACTCAATGGCCGCATTGCGCCCTCCCCGATCGCTCTTCTCCTGCGTTCTCTCTCCTTCCCCCCCCCAAGTCGCCGTGGTCGAGCGATGAATTTGTTCAATCCACGTATCCTGGACGCGAGCATTCGCGATGTCACCGCCAACTTGAACGACGCTCAAAAAGCCGACGTGCTCCTGCATGCACTGCAGCACCTGCCCATTCAGGGGTGCGTCACGCCGTCCCTTTCTCCTGCTTCGAGATGATGGCTATTGTTGCTCACGCGCCGACAAAAAAGGTGTCGTACGACCATGGAAAACGCCGTCCAGTCGCTCTTGCAAGTTCCCAGCTTGTCCCCTGCCAGCGTCGCCCGTGCGCTCTTGCTACGCGCCAAGGGGCGGCTCGCCGCGGGCTACCGCACGTCTGCTCAGCAAGGCAAGCATGTGTCGTTTGCGCGCGCGCGCGGCCCCCACGTCTGAAACCTATGCATGGTCTTGCAGATCTCCACGCCATATTGACAGTCGATCCTGACAACCAGGACGTCAAGGCGATCATTCAGTCACAACATCTGCGCCCCGAGATGGTACGCGTCCGTGGCTTGCCGGGAGGGGGTCGTTGTATTCATCGGACCACATCGTAGCTTCTTAGGGCGCCTGATTGCCCGCCGCGTTTCTCGGCGGAGGTGTGGCGGGAGATTGCGCTCTTTCTGCCTAGGCGTGACCTCAAGTCGCTGCTGCTCGTCCCGAATGCGCTCTCGCGTATCGCGAGCCAGTTGCTGTTTCGAGAGATTGACCTCCATCTCACCACTGCCGCGGAGCCCGGAGGGGCAGAGGGCCGTCTTAGACCCACGCAGGGGGCCAGTGTTGACCAAGAGGCGGACACGTGGCATTACCAGCGAAGCGCAGATATCCTCACGAGGATATTGGTCGATCCGAATTTCGCTGGGCAGGTCAGGAGCCTAAGCGTGTTTGCGGTCTCGTACGACGTCACGCAGCCGTTGGCATTTCAAGTCGGTATGCGTACTCCATCTGCTGCGCGCTGGATGTGATTGAGCGCATATGCTAGGCATGCTCATGAACGCGCTTCCAAAGTTGCTGAACCTCCGCAGGGTGCATTGTTCTGGCAACCAGGAGCTGATCACACGCACGTTGCAAACGGTACATGCATTTCATCCGCGGTTGCAGCGGCTATCCTTCGTGTAGGATGCACACTTGACTTGGTTGGACGTTGGACTGAATTGCATCCCAGAGTGGCGGGCCATACTGTTGACACTGACGTGCCCGTCTTCAAACATCTGACGCACTTTGCGATCAGCTCGGACGGTGGAAGCGGGAGCAGTTCGTCCGTGTATGCGTTTCTCGCCCAGAGCCGTGACACGCTGCGTTCGCTGTCTATCAACAATCCCCGCTGGCGTTTTCCCGCAGAAGCGCTCTCCATCCACCACCTGACGCAAATCGAGTTCAACGGCTGTTTTTCGACAGATACGCAGGTGTTCTCGGAGATCCTCGCCCATGGGCACCAGCTCGAATCGCTGATGCTCTCAGGAACACTCGAATGCACCCCGTCGTCCGTGTTCCGACAGTACCGCACCGCGCTGCCGTTCCTGCGCCATTTCTCGCTCACGATCACGGCGCTCTATCGGCACATTGCGGATCGCGAGCTCTGTCCGGCCATTTCCGACTTTCTGCGCGCACGAACGCAGCTGCGGACGTATCACCTGCTCGTGCCACCGACGGATGCGCGGCGGATCGGGTTCGACGCGTCGGCGTGGGGCGTGCTGCCCGCGCTGAGGAACTTGAGGAGTCTGTCGATCACGTATCCGAGGGATTTGGCGCCGGCGTTGGCGGGGTGGCTTGTCCCGCAGACGGTGAGCGCGTTGACGCTCGATCTGTCGGCTGCGGTGACGGAGGACGTGGCGGTGTTCATGACGGTGCGTGCCGCGGCTGTCTTTGTGTGTGTCGGGCTGGACGCTGATGTGGTCGTTGCGTGGGGTAGCAACTCGGGGCGGGCATGCCACCGCAGTTGCGGTATGTTGGCATCACATACATGCCGATCCGCTCGGTGCTGAGCGTCATCGAGCACGGGTTTCCGAACGTGCGCGTGGTGCAGATCGACGGGATCGTGTGGACGGTGACGCGGTCCGAGTCAGATGGGTCTGTGGAGGTGACGCAGTGGCCACATCGACGGGCAACGTACCATGCGGCGGAGTGGCTCGAGTCGTTGGATTGTGCGGATGCGATTTGGAGGGGGGTCGGGCCGTGAGGTGGTCGTTGACCAGGGGCACAAATCTAGTCATAGCCTGTACTATATTTCCCATTTGCCACGCACCTGAAAGTGAAATGTCAGATCCGACGTACGACCTTTCTGAAATATGTGGTTTCAAGAGGGATTTTGGTGCTGTTGTTGATCGCAACTGAGTCGGAGTAACACTCGGGCACGTGATAACCACACATTAACTAAGCCCAGCTCTCCAGAAGAGTCCAGAATCATTTTCAGACATGAAAGAGATGTCCTGCTACATTCCTGAAATTCAAAACATTATGATTTTCCTTTTTCATCAATGAAATCTCCTTTGATATTTGTACTGGTTCCTGTAGTAATTAAGTCTATGTTGTAAGGAATGTGTTTGCCTTGTAGTCTTGCACACTCATCAATTCTTAGGGGGGCAAGGGTAAAGAGGAGGACTGTTGCTGGTGCCACCTAAACCATTACCCACCTATTACTTGAAACATGGGTACAGTTACTGTAGAAACCAGTACATATAGGGGGTTTCATTAATGAAATAAATGTAGTGGGGACTGTCAATCATGGTGTTAGACATTTTTTTCATGCCTGAAATGATCATGGATTCCTGTATGAATTCAGACTATTCACAATGTTTACCTTTTACCATCTCTTGATACCAAATATTTCCTCCTGGGTATCTTGATTGGGATATGTTGTGGCACGTGATGTGTGGTGTGTGTGAACGAGGGAAGACATGTGGCAATCGAAAATCGATCAGCGCCTCAGCGACTCATTGATGGATGCCAACGCAAGCTATGGCTCCGTCCCGGCGGCGTATCCGTACGAGCGCGACCGCGCGCTGCACGACAGAGCGAGACTGTGTGTGCCGCTTCCCCCCTCCGCCTGCCTGCGCTCATGTCCACACAGAGAGTACGAACTCACCGTCCGACAGGAGCCCAAGCAGGCCCGCATGTGTGGTGTCGGCGGTACGCCCTACTCTTACTCCGCCCGTTCATCCCGCTTACCCAGCGCTGCCAACCGACCGTCGCCCCATCGACCCCCCGCCCATCATCCAGCTCCGCGTCGTCGACCCACACACCCG
>JBBPNQ010000142.1:0-30768 GCA_038090975.1 Boletellus pseudochrysenteroides
GAATAAACAGTGGCAAGGGCCTTGTAGAAGGCAGTGGCGTTGGTTCCAATCTGTGGCCTTGTAGAGTGTTCGTGCCAAAGATAGCGCCTTTGTTTCCCCCCGCGTCTTCAGTAGGGACGGGGGCGTTGGTCACGATCTGGGCACAGAGAAGACATTCGTCTGCAAAGGAGAAAAAGTCTGGGGAGGATGCTTGGCCGGGTTCGACGGCAGTCCTTCTGAACGTTTGCCAGAGTTCGCTTTGTCCCCAGGGATCCTGGCCATGATCAAACACCAAGGAAATATTGGTTGATCGTAGGCCGACGGCCATGCCGGGTCCTGCGCTGGTTCGTTTGGAGGAGGAGTGGCGTTGGGCGTTGGTGCTGCGGCTGTAGTAGGTGTATATGGACTTGCTGTGGACAATGGGCGCTCGAACGCGATATTCAATGATGGCCCTACTGCTTACATGATGAACCGCAACTGAGTCGGGGTGGGCCTGCGCGAGGCTGCTCAGGGGTCATTACCTCTGAGCGTCGCACGTGACGTGGTCCATGTCATCTCTCGACATGAGTCGGATGGCGGTACAAGGGGCCAAACTTGTCCGTCGACGTCTCTCGACACTCGACTCGAAAGCCTTTTCAAAGACGCTGCTCCTCCCCAAGACACCCTTCCCCCTCTGGCCTGACCCCGCAAAGTCGGAAGAGCTGTTCAGAAGGAAGACTTGCGGTGACCTGTATCAATGGCAGGTCTGTCACGCGTGCCCTCATGTTTTACGTCTCGTTTTAACGCGCTTTCCAGGCGCAGAACGCCAGCGGTCCATGGCTCGTGATGCATGACGGGCCACCGTATGCTAACGGACATCTCCACATTGGTATGACATGCCAGCTCTCCGGTATCCCACACCATTCATGCCAAGTGGTCCAGGTCATGCCCTGAACAAGATCCTCAAAGACATCATCAATCGTTTTCATGTATCTATCGGCCACCGCGTCCAGTCAGTAAAACGCGTACCTTGTATCGAGAAACTAATACAAACCAGCATGAACAGTTATTTTCCCGGGTGGGACTGTCATGGGTTACCCATAGAGAACAAAGCCCTTCAAGATTTGAACGTGAGGCTCACAAGCAGTGTTCATACCCATTATAACCCTTTCTTTGGTTTGCCCAGCAAGATTCTCGTTCACTCCCGGCGTCTACCATTCGTGACGCGGCGAAAAAGACTGCTGAACGGGAGA
Source organism: Boletellus pseudochrysenteroides (assembly GCA_038090975.1). Taxonomy (NCBI): domain Eukaryota; kingdom Fungi; phylum Basidiomycota; class Agaricomycetes; order Boletales; family Boletaceae; genus Boletellus; species Boletellus pseudochrysenteroides. The sequence continues at coordinate 1,212 of JBBPNQ010000142.1, forward strand.
TGGGCATCCAAAGGCAAGAATTCGAACAGTTTGGTATCATGGCAGACTGGGGCAAGCAGTCAACTTATCGCACACTTGGTAACAGCTTCCTTGGGCGATCATCGCGTCGTTTGTCACTCAATGGGTTATAGATCACCAGTACGAGATGCGACAGCTTTGTGTTTTCCAGCAAATGGTATCCAAAGGTGCATTCCCTTGTACCGCATAAACACCTATCGACTCGCTGACGCGTCCCGCTCTCCAGGTCTTATTTACAGAGACTATCGACCTGTTTATTTCTCGCCCTCCTCACGCTCCGCGTTGGCGGAAGCAGAACTCGTATACAAGGATGACCATGTCTCACATTCTGTATACGTAGCATTTGCACTTGGTTCTCCCCATTCCGATATTTTTAATCGTACAGGGTTGAGCGGAATAACCCCAGCATTGCGGAACGAGACAATCCATCTGCTGGTTTGGACAACTACACCTTGGACCCTCACTGCTAATATGGTGCGTTGTAGCTTGGGATATGTTGTACTTTGTTCTGACTCCCAGCTATCAGGGTATTGCAGTGCACCCAGATCTCATTTATACTATTGTGCGGAGTTCACGACAATCCGGGCTTCTCGTCGTTGCAAAGAATCGACTTTCTGCACTCGAGCGCGTACTTGGTCCACCTGAGGAAATCGAAGTGATAGCGGAGTTGCCAGGTTCGGGACTTGTCGGGCTGGGCTACCGAGGCATCTTTACCACTGTTTCGCGTGGGGAAGCTTCGTCCAACGCTCCGAATCTAAGAGTCATTCCAGCAACACATGTTACTTCCGATTCTGGTACTGGGTTGGTGCATTGCGCTCCAGCGCATGGTGCAGAAGACTACCTAGCTTTCCGTTCACAGGGCTTCCTTAGCTCGGGTATGTTGTGTCATGTGGACGGTGAGGGTAAGTTCTCGCAACGTGTGATGGATGTCGTGTCCCCGGAATTGGGAGGCGAGGCACTCGTAGGCTTGGAGGTGCTAAAAGGAGGATCTAAAGCCATCGTGAAGATTTTAGAAGGCTGTGGAGCGCTGTTGGCTGTTGAGAGGATCAAACACAGATACCCCCATGATTGGAAAACGAACGAGCCCGTTATCGTAACGTGAGGTTCCGACGAAGCTAACCACAGAGAGCCCGCTGACTATCTGTGTAATCCTTGCAGAGCAACGTCGCAGTGGTTTGCGAATTTGGACAACATTAAAGAAAATGCATTGACTGCGCTCGAGGAAGTGACATTCTTCCCTCCCGCTTGTATGTGGTTACGGTAGACTTCTTCAAATGGCCACTGACATTCTGCCAGCCCGCAATCGTCTCACGACATTTGTCCGGTCCCGCTCGGAATGGTGCATCTCCCGCCAGCGCGTCTGGGGTGTCCCAATACCATCACTGCACCATATTCCCAGTGGCACCACCGTCCTCACCCCTTCTTCTCTATCTCACATCTTGCGCGTGCTAGGCGAGAATGGCGTCAGTTATTGGTGGGACGGGCCCGTCAGTGACTTCCTTGCTCCAGAACTTGTTACCGAATACGGTGATGGTGAATGGAAGAAGGGTACTGATACGATGGATGTATGGTTCGACAGTGGAACGAGTTGGTCCATGCTGGCCAAAAGAGAAGGAAGGAAACATCGTGCGGATATCTGTATTGAGGGATCTGATCAACATCGGGGATGGTTCCAGAGTCAGCTGCTAACTGCAATCGGTGCTGCCGACGACAACACAGCGCCAGCAAGCCCGTATGGTACGTTGATCACCCACGGCATGGTACTTGACGAAATTGGGAAGAAAATGAGCAAGTCACTCGGCAATGTTGTTAGTCCGCTAACGGTCATTAACGGTGGTGCTGTAGGTCTTGCAATAGACTGAGCTACTTTTCCATGGGGCTGACAGCATTTAGGACAAGAAGAAGGAGCCAGCTTATGGGGCAGACGTCCTTCGACTCTGGGCAGCGACTGTCGAATATTGGCGTGACATGTCTATTGGACCCACTGTGCTTGCGCAGACTGCGGAATCCTTGAGGAAAATACGAAATTCCGCTAGGTTCTTGCTTGGGAACATTGGTTCGATGGCTTTACGAGACAACGGGATGTACTCCGACGTGGAGAAGAAGGACCTGGGTCTGGTTCGTATCTCCGTTCCTAACGACGTGATAGTCACTTACCTTGAAGCAGGCTGAGCGGTTCGTCATGAATGAACTGTACAAGCTCGAAAGGACAGCTCTTGAGTGCTATGGAACGTATAACTTTCCTCGAGGTACGTCGAGCATGCAATTCTATTGCGCAACGCTGACGCTGCATTCAAGTTATGGTTGCCCTGACGAACTTTTCCAACATCACGTTATCGTCTTTATACTTTGATATTACAAAGGATGTCTTGTATGCCAGTAATGTCCATAGCATCGAGCGTAGGGTGGTGGTTGATACCCTCAAGCGGGTGAGCTATCTGTTATATTGTCATCTAGAAAGGTGTTTCACGCCCGTCATTAGATATTGCAAACAATGACATCAGTGCTGGCCCCTGTACTTCCCTACCTCGCGGAAGAGATACACGCACACCGTGCAACTGAGGCTTCCGGACGCTCCTTTTTCACGAATAAGTGGGAACCATTAGTACGTCCATTCTTTATGCGTGATATCGATTTACAAGTTCTATGCCTAGAGTGCTGAATGGGAAGATCCTCAAGCGGAAAAAGATATGGGTAACTTGCTGACTGTGCGTAGTGCTGTACTATCGCTCTTGGAGAAGGCCCGGGGAGACAAGTGTGTATCTGCATTGTGCGACGTATGGCTTACGCTAACACTGCGCTCAGGAATCTGAAGAGCGCCTTGGAAGCACAAGTGGTGATCACCTTGCCACCTGACGCAAGTGGACTGGAGCTTGTGGAGTTGCTGAGGCGTGAAGGTATGCATGATAGCCACCCAGGATGCGAATTCGCTGAATCAAATGATCGGGACAGCAACTTTTTTAAAGACCCTCTTCATTGTTTCTGATGTGACGCTGACGGACAAAGTCGATGCTACTTTAAATTCTCCGGCATGGCGGTATAGCGGTTTACTAAGTATACCAGGTATGCCAGTTCATCATATGGCATAACCAGAAGCTGAGCGTCCTTGTTAGGTTCGGATGCTGAAATAGGTCTTCATATTCGACCTTCTTCTCTGCATAAATGTCCTCGTTGCTGGACATTCACGCGGCACGAACGAGATGATCTCTGCTCGAGGTGCTCGGAGGTCGTGAAGAGGCATTAATTAACACATAGATTAGAAAGTATAGACGACAGTATCGTCAGATTAATGATGTCTTTCCAGGCCTCGTAGCTTGTAAGCAACGGTGAACAGGGGTCAAATGTACAAATGAGGAAATGTTTACACTACGATTTCGTACACTTTGCGGTCTCTACGCGCGAGTTCAATCATTCCAACTAAGTAGTCCAACTTGAACTACTGCGACGTCGCCCCACTTGCGATGGGATCCGAAGGCTTGCAGATAACAATTCCAGGTAATACTTGCATCGTCCTACTTTCAACTACTCACTTTCGTGGTTCATTGTGTAGACTTGGATGAGGATGACTTCCAAACAACCCCAGTTCCGTTTGGGCGTTCCGGTGCATTTGGGTTTGGCAGTGCATCTGGACCAGAGTCACCCACCATCCTCACCCCGACAACGGCAGTAACAGCTGAAAGAAGTTTCTTCAGTGCACACTCACGAGGCGATTCCCTCGCCTCCGATGACTCGTTTTTCGACGCCCCGCGCCGACCATTTGCTCACGCTTCCCAGTCGTCAGTCGCGACAACCTCCACATCCACATCCACGGGCACAGCTCCATCTTCGTTCACCAAAAAGGCTTCCTTCGCCTCCATCCGAAACGCGTTCAAATCCAGTTTGAAGAACAACGCCGACGTGCCTCCCCTCCCTAGCCTGGATCACCATCAGGTGTATCCGATCTTGAAGAATCCATTCAACAGGTCAACCTCGTCGCTCGCCCACTCTATCACCGCAACGTCGAAACAAGGTAATACTGCCAGCCCTCCACACCAGCCTCCACGCCCTCCGACGCCTGGTGAATCGCGTCCTTCTCGGTCTACGTCTCGTCCCCGTGGCCACTCCGCAGCGCGCTCGCATCATTCGCACACAGGCTCCGTATTTTTCGGTTCGGAGAACGGCAGCGACCACGGGCATGGTTATCATAACCCCAATCATGCATTCACTTTTGGCCACTCGCCGCATTCACCCCCTCCCGTTCCGCGTGTCCCTGAATCACTGGTCGTTCCACGGAGTGAGAGTCCAGTTCTATCAGAGGGCGAGAGCGAAGATCTTGGCTCGTCGAAAAGTCCTGCGGATTACGCGTTGCATGCAGTTTTCATACGTTTTGCTACCCTCGCTGAGGCAAAGATTGACGCATTTGTGCGTGAAAGTCCGGTAAGTCTTTTCTGATTGAATACCGATCTTGTACAGCGCTCGCTTTTTTTGCCTTGGGATATTCGTTACTGATGCATGATTGTTCTTTAGGATAGCGACCCGATATTGACAGACTTCTTCGGTCCCACCCTCGACCCACAATTTGACGAACTTCTTCAATCCCTTGGCAAGATCGCGTTGAAGCGCGCCAAGAATGTCATAGACGCCATTATGCGCTGGCGTCGGGGTATACGCGACTCACCAGCCAGCCGATCTGGGCACCCTGAACGCGGATCGCTTGCGGCCATCTATGTCATGTGCAGAACACTGGTTGCCGTTCTCTCTATGCTTCCTACGAATGCGCTGAGCGATAGAATGGGGCATAGTTTGGAAGAAACCATTTTTGAGCAGTTTAGACGGCCGTTGTTGAGCATGAACCCCAACTACAAGCTGTGCGCAGAATTGTATGCAGGAGTCCTGGGCTGTTTAGCTGGCCTAAGGTGGGTTCTTGCACATCGCAAGTCCATTGAATTACTATTAACGGTCTCCCTTTCGTTTTCGTTTTAACGCAGATTCGTGAGTGTCACAGATCGGTTCCTCAACGAGCTTGCCCCTGTGGCCCATGGCCAAATTGCCAAGGATTTGGACACAAAGTTTGAGAACCTAGTAAAAGGTTTGCGGTATGTACAAATCAAGGCAAGTCTAGCGTCCTCGGAAAAAGTGTGATTTGCCATTGGAGTCTAATGCGATCAATAGGTTTGGCCCCCAGAAGCATTCGAAGAAGGTGCTGAATTCATGGAATCCTTGGCAAGGTCGTTCGAGCATGCGCACGGCCTACGATTCAAAATCGCTTTCGCAGAAACGCTCACACGATTGTTGCATCCTATTGGGAAGGTGGGAACACGTCCCTTGATCAATATCTGGATTAATCCTTCTGCAGGCTGCTCAAGCGGAAGTAAACCACCCGCAGTGGGAGAAAGCGATAGAGAAAATTTACCCTCGTGCAAAGGAGATGATGTCAAAGCCCCGATATTGGCATGTCGCGTATCCACTGGCAGTTACAACGCTCTGTGTGGCACCGCATCAGTTCTTCCTGAAACACTGGATGGCATGCTTCGAGTATGGAATCAGTAAATTGAAGGTACCGTCTCGCGTTCCTTCGATCGTTTAATCTTGCCGTGTTTACATGCCCATTCTATAGGACAAACCATATCGTATTCCCATTCTGAACGGGACACTCCGCTTGATCTGGACATATCTTTACCGTTGCCAAGAGCCTGCATCGACCAGCACATCAAAGTTAGATGGTATCCTAAAGCATTTCTTCCCTACAGGACGACCATCTGTCTTTCCCCCTGAAGAACACCTTGAACCATTCATCTGCATTGTCCACTTTATCATTTCTCGTCATTTCGACTATGGTCGTGACTTTTGCATGGAACTCCTGTCAGAGTCTGCTAATGCGAGCGGCACATTGGCACCTGAGCGTGTCGGGGTCTTGGTGCAGGCCACCCTCTTGACATTACACGGGCTCGAACGCGACGAACCGACGCCGACATGGCCATCCAGTGCAGACTTTTCGACGATACCCTCATGGGATGATTACCCTTCCTCCTCGGACGTTCTTCCGGCTTCGGTGCTCTCAAAACCCGGGATCCAGGACTTTGTCGACCGTTTCGGTGCGGTAATCTCCACCATCGCACAAGCATGTTTCAAGGTGGTTGGTCATATGTCCGTCTTTGACGATCAATGGGCGCTGGCACGTTCATCTACATCTGGCAGTGCATCACCGTTCGAGGAATCCCACAGCTTGGTTATTCGTCGGCACCCAGAAGGAGCTTTCGCGTATCAGAACCACCTAGTTTCACACATTAGCATCCTCCAGACGTGCTATCAATCATGGCCACGATGTTTACGCACCTCGTCGATCTCTGTTCCTGACGCGGTTGATATGCTTTTACGCGGCGTCGTGCATGTCGAGCCGAGGGTGGGCGAAGTTGCAGGGGCGGCTTTGAGAAGGTTTACGAAAGACCCACTGTATGCGCCAACGGTACTCAAATGCTTCACTGCATTCTTGTTTGACCCCAAGAATGTCGAACGGGAGGGAACTGGTCATCGGATTCTCCTCGAAAGTGCGAGGTTATTGAATCTCTGGACTGGCGTGGTAGATACATGGATTACGGGGCTCTCCCAGAAGTCAAAGCAGGACCTGGCTGGGAGCAACCTGCAAGCTATTCTTCAGCAGGCCGAGGAGATTGCGCTCGGTGCACTTTTCCTCCTTTCGTATGAATTGGTGGCCATCCGATGTGCTGGTGTCAAGCTGGTGCGTTCGCTCATTCCCCTTTGCAAGGATTTCGTTCCCGAGGGCACATCGGCCGACGATCCAACTCCTTTTTCATTCCTATTCTCGATCCTGTTCGAGAACGACACGAAGGAGTGTCCTTTCCTTCAGGGATTCGAAGAACTACTCGATCGCGCCGAGCTAGATCGCCTTCAGCAATGGAGGAGATCTTTGAAGCCAGATGTTCTTCTTCGAATTGCGGACAGCAACATAGAGAAAGACCGCAAAATATGGCGCTTCATCTATCCCGCACTCATGCGGGCTTCAATGTCGAGCTGTGGCAAGCTCATTCCAAATTGTAGGGCTGTCATCGGAGCTGCGACCTCACGATATCACCCAGCGATGCTTCGACTTGCTGGAATATCTTCCAGTGGTCGCATGCAATCCCCCCACCCGACAGAGCGAGAAGGGTACAAGCTGATAAAAGAGAATATGACCCTTATTGACCAGTGGTACATCTGGACTAGGGTGCTCTGCTCCACCGCAGCGGTATCGGACAATCGACCCGTGATGACACAGGCAGGTCGCGAGCACACCCGTGCGCCTTCGGAATTCACCTTTGAACGCGAGAGAATGTCAACCACGCGCTACCTATTCAAGCATCTGACACCATTCTTGGACGCGGACTATACGCCATTCCGAGACGCCGCCGTACTGTCTATCAGTGCACTTCCTGTCGAAGGATATCCTCAACTCCTAGAGGATCTTAATCTGTTCACATCTCGTCAGTTTTATGACGAAGGCCGCACCAAGCCAGGTTCCCCTGCGACTGGTATCCATCCTCGTCGACGAGCTCGCCTGCATTCAGCGGTCGGTCGCATCTACTACCTCACCGCTCCCCACCTCCACTCTCTAAAGTCGTCGAGCAAGCAAGATGCTCTATACCACGCGCTTAAATTCGTTAGGAACACACAAGCGTTCCTACTTGCGCCCGAGAACCGTGATAATTACTCTTTGCAGCGGCTGCGGCGCTATTTTTGCGGGCTGGTTGAACGCCTTTTCGATGGTTTAGAGGAGCTTCCTGAGACGGATAGCTCCACCTCCCCAAACATTCATGTCTCTCTTTATCGTATGTGCGAAGAATGGTGTCAATATGGCCCACAGAACGAATCTGCCAAGACGAGACTCATCTTGATGCAAAGGGCTGCGGCCGCAGCTATCAAAGATCCTGAGGCAGAGACAGACGCTGGCGAGCGATTTCAACACGAAACCAAACTATTGTCGCATGCATCTATCGGCGCCTTGTGCTCTCTTTGTGTGCGTTGTTATTCATTTCGAACCACTACGCCCTACTAACCGGATGTTGTAGCAAAAAGCTTATCGCCCGGCCACCACTGGTGGATCAAACTCTCCGATCGAACGACCTATGTCGGATCCCCTTAAACCGCTCGAAGCTGCCCAGGTTTTGGATCGAATTCACGCTGTGTTCGAAGACGGCCAACCTCCACTGGTGGCCTGTGCTAAGTGAACCCACTCATCGAAAGCTGTGTTTTACACATCTGATTGTTATTTTCTCTTCAGAAAGGCCTTACGGCTACTCCTCGTCTTGCCTGAGCCGGGTGCAGGTTTACTAGCAGACGTCCTTCGCCGAGGGTTCTGTGACGCCACCACCACCACCACCACCACTCTGGGCAGTGCCGCGTTCTTCGAGACCATCATGGACGTGATCTGCAATGGACCTGACCACTCTTTCACATTTGCACAGGTTGTCTGCCTTGGGTTGGCGAACCTAAGTCATGGAGACATCACGATACGACGTCATGCATTCAACACTCTTGTGGCCATTCATGAACAGTCCGCGGGCGTGATCGCCATGGCCGAGTTTGAAACGATGGTAGCCAGTGATACCCCGAGCGTTTATCTCCAGGCCCACCGACTCGCTGGCGAATGTCTTGCAGGGGAGCATCCAGAGCAAGCGTTCGGTGTCCTCGTCGAGGTCACAACACTGCTCTCACGTATCTACCGTCATGGCAACGAAAGAGTTTGTCATCTCATGCTGCAAAGCTTGGAACATTGGATGCCAAACCTCGAGATTAGTACGCCTGACACGCCGAAGCTAGCCTTGACATCGAATGGCAGCTTGGCTGTGTATCACTTGCTTGCTCTTACCAAGCGATTTGGTGATGCACAACCCGAGCAAATCGCCACGATTTGGGCTCGGCTCGTTGAGGTGCCAGACCCATTATCTGGGCGAGCCGTCGCGTCCTTCCTGATCAACGAGTCCCTCAAAGTCGCTACGACTGCCTTCGTCAAGTGTGCATCTGAGGTTATTGCGTGTTTATCTCGTTCAGCAGCTGGCGTGCAAATCTTCCAGGAACTATGCAGCGTTTGCGGGCCAGAAAGGATGCTACCTACGTTTGAGCACCGGCTGGAGCATCCAACACCAGAGGAACTTGAGCTATGGTCCGACCTCGATGTGCTTTTCGCCGACGATCAGCCCCGGCAACTCTTGGGATCTGCCCAGTATGCAATGATGTACATTGGCTCTGTCTCGCTCGAACGCATGTGGTCACACCATGAACAAATACCTGTCATCCTTTCAGCCGTCCTTTCGCATCTGGATCACCGGGTCTTAATGCTGCGATCAGCTGCGCGTCGTATGCTGATTCACCTAATGAGAGCTTGCGTGCCCCGGTACCCATCGGCCACTGACAAGGTGGGACAACCTGCTCCCGCGTCTCAGCTATCCATCATCGCGACCATGGAGAGTCAGGGGGATTCCCTTTTCTGGGCAGAGAGCGACGCGGAGGAGGTAGTCATGCCTCGCATGAAGTACATCGTAGACCATGTGGTGTCCGTCATCGGGGAGTTCGTCCCGGACCTGGAGGAGAACCTAGCTGCTTTATTGATACCCTACATCGAACATTGTCACATCCGCAGCATCGCCAAACGGTGTCTCCAGGTTTTCCGGTTGCTGAAGGTCCCCCTCTCTCAAGACGACCTTGGGCATATACTTAGTCGCTTATGCTCTACCATCAGTGACGACGAGACTGAGCTCCACCAATTTGCCGAGGCGATCGTGTCCACACTTACGGTCTCTGTGGCTTCGGATGATTTCAACCCTGCACTCCTTCCCCGTCTCTTCTGGGCGACAGCATCATGCCTCATAACAGTAGTCGAATCGGAATTCGCCGTAGCGGTCAAACTCTTGATCGTCTTACTTAGCAAGTTGGACTTGGACAATGGAGAGTTTGTCGAGTCAGTTCTCGCTCAGCGTCCAGAATCTTGGAACGGCACGTACAGTTTACAAACATGCCTCCTAATTGGCATGCGCTCGGCCACCACTATGGCTGGCACCTTCAAGGCCCTTCAACAGCTGGCTAGAGTCTCAGACTCCCGGCTCATTGAATCCTCTGAACGTCGTGTTTGTGACCTCTTCGCCTTCATCCTTCCGTGGTGTTTGCATTCCATGTCTGGCAACAATCGTGAGGCTGCCCTCGACGATTTTTGCACCTCCATCGCCAACCTCGCCTCGCAAGAAGGCCGGGACACCATCTCTCGCATTATGACCTCCTTTGTTAAGAATCGCTTCCGTACAAAGGATGACTTCCTTAGGCAGTCCATTACCGGGCTTCGCGAATATTATTCGGCCGTGCACTGGCCGGATACTGCCACGCTTTTTCTGGGCCTGGTGCTCAATGGGGAGAACTGGGTGCGCATTCACTCAATGCAAGTGCTGAAGGCGTTCTTCCAGCAACGCGATCCGCGAAACGCACACCCCTCACTCGTAACTGAACACCTTATGCCGTTACTGCGACTTGTTGAGGGCGACCTAGCTGCTGAAGCTCTTGACGTGCTTGAAGAACCGATAAAGGTGTCCGGAGCACAAAATTCCCGCAATGTTCTCCGGATGAGCATGCATACCTCACCAGATTTCACGCCTGTGGACGAAGGAGAAATCTTTGGCGTTCCTGAAGACTCGGGATGGTGTATCCCTCGAGCGAAATCCAGACGATCCATCTGCAGGAACAACATGATGGCGGTTGCGCAAACGTGCATCGGCGCCCTGCGTCCCTCGTATATTGATCTAGAAGCACGCTCGCAGATCATGTCGTTCGCTGACGGACTGGATGAAGACCTCGGCGTGTTAGTCCAAGACCTCCACGAGCTGAGCGAATTCTTCCAAAACATGAAACCACAACTCCGTGTTTTAGTTCCGAGCCAGCAATTGGAGGAACGTGTGGCGTCCATCATCGCCCGATCGACGGACAACTCTGACGACACACCTCAGACGCCATTCGCAGACGTCTTTCATATTGGCAAGCCGCATGATTATTCGGACGACTCTGGGGATGATAGCGGTTCTGATTCAGAGCTCGATGCGTTCATTTTTGATTCACCGACGTTTTATCGGAGTGCTCCGAATGGCGAGGGACTCGGCTAGACATGTACATCAAGGATTTGTATTGCCACGTTCTGTCTTCCAGTTACTCTATGCATAAGTACAATGTAATTACTTAAGAACACAGTACTGTATCTCGATGCAAGGCAGAATAAAATACCACGATCTTTCACGTTTTCGGGGCGTGTTCCAGATTGCAGTCTGACGTCATTGTGGCGTGTCATTATTCCCTCCACTGCCCTGCTGCACCCAAGCCTCACCTTAACTACCACCTCAGAAGCCATCACTGGATTGTTCAGTAGAGAATTCGCCAGAGAAGCATGGGGGACACCGTTATCCGCGAGGTAACAATCTTCCACCCCCGGTATTTTACGCTACCATGCGCCAGTGAAACAGGTTGCCAAGGATGTTTGGACGTTCTCTCGGTTTGTGGTGTACCGAACGAACGAGCCTACAGACTTATCACTTCTCCAGTCCGTTCGCCAGATATGGCGTGTTCCCTATCGGCGGTAGATCGACCGCTATCAAATTAAGAGACGGAGGTGTTTGGGTGCTCGCCTCGACACCTCTGGATCGTGAAACGAAAACGAAGATCAGCGAGCTCGGTCCAGTCAAGTACGTTTTTGAATACGCTTGCATGGTCTTTTTGAAAACATATCCAGGTACATCATCAATCCGGATGCCGTTCACCACCTCTATCTGTTGGAGTTTAAGATGGCGTATCCAAGCGCCAAGGTCATTGGAGTGGAAGATACGATCAAGAGAATGAAAGAAAAATCGTTTCCATTTGACGGACGTGAGTGTTGGCCTTTTCGAGGCGTTGTAGGTGCGCGATGGGAGCTCACACTACCCTGTACCAGTCTGGGGTCGTGACCCACCCAACACACAGTATGGGTTTGAAGAAGATGTGAGTCGACCCGGTGCGCTCTGGATGCATCACTAATTCTGTTTTGCCAGATCAAGCACTGGTACGTCCATCGGGCAAAAGACTTCTAAACATGGACTCAGCTGGCGGCTTTAGTTATTTCTCTGGTTTCAGAAATAAAGATGTTGCATTCCTTCACATTGCTTCAAGGACTCTGATTCAAGCAGACCTGCTGTTCAATTTACCAGCGACAGAACAAGTGAGTGGCACTGGTCTGTCCAGAGTCATCGTTGAAGTAATTCACCTTAATTGTTCCTAGTACTCAAAATCTTCCAGATGGATCCCTCAAGCGACATTAAAGCCAGATTCATGGGCTCAGCAGAAACTCATTCAAAATGTTACCCTGGACGTCGAGTGAGTTGAATCACTGTCTGTTTTGTTAGCTCATTGGCTGAACTCGCTGCAGAGCGATGAAACGCGACGCAAAGACGGTGGCCTCCTGGAACTTTGATCGAATAATCCCTTGCCATGGGGTAAGACACAAACCAGCGTTCATCTGAATCCCTGTGAATGCTTACGTCCTCCAGGATGTCATCGAGCGAGTCGGGAACAAAGTATGGCGAGCTGCCTACCAGTCCTTCATCGACCAGTGACGCCTCGGACATGATGGGAAGCTTCCAGTCTAATTTATCGAGAAGATGCACCATCTACAAGTCTGCGATTATTTAAGCATGTAATACTTTGAGGTATCTCTATTCCCGAGTGTATTGGAAGCTGCGCTTCAGCAACTTGGACGGCCCGAATGTGCGGGCTTGTTTGCACTATTTACGAGGTTGTTAGCTCGGTTGGAAGACACCATCACCTCGACTGTCATCAATGCGTCATTGTTCAAGTTGTCTGGTATGGATTTATGCGGATGCCATCCACTTGTTTGATGTAGGTTTCTTTTTTGTGCACAAACCTCTTTTCACATGAATGGAATGGCTCAAACGACGGTGACTGATGCATCGCTGAAGCGTGAACACACGAAAGGGGCCCTGGCGCCACAGCCGAGCTCTATATCGGAAGGCTCGTTGAGTCCCCGGTGAAGTGTTGTAAGCCGTCGCCGCGCCCGGATAAAACACGGGTGAACTCTGGGTCGGTTTTTATCAAAGTCTAGCTGGTCATACTGAAAACAGGGACGTTTTTCATCGCCTAGGATATCGGTGTGATTTGGACAACCGTCGAAGCCATCGGTGCCGGTCGAGATCCCAGCATTGCACAAGTCTGGAGCAATATATGTAGTCGGTCGAGTGAAAGTTGGTCAGGGTGTGGGTATGCGGTGCACGACAGCGTGACGACGTGCTTACTGCGCCACTCTTGCATACCAGTTGGACACAAAGCCCGTCTTGACGCATGTTCCTGCATCAAGATGGGCTTTGCGAAGGCAGGTCGCCTAATGCAAGGAACAACCGCTTCACATCGAGCAATCAGCTGGCCATGGAGGCAGAGTCGAAGCATGGATACGGATAGTACAACGAAGGATGAGAACTTCAAAAACTCAGCATTGTGACAGAGGATTTCCTCCACGATGTCTACCCGAACTCCTTTCAGGCTTTTGGCCGCAAAAAAGCAAAGGTCTTGTCAGCTTGAAGTTGGTGGACCTCGGTGTCTTCTCCTGTGGCAGCCCAAAGGTATGGGGTAAGAGAATGCGATGCCCAAAGAGACTTATGATAAAGTGAAAGATCGCATGTCGCGGTTCCTAAAGGCCTAATGACTCAATAGTTCGGGAACGAACCTACTAGATCTCAGATATCTTCAAAGTTTATTTTGCGGACAACTGCTGGGATTGTGATGGCCAGGGTATCGAGTTTGAATCGTTTCAATTTGATGTGCTCTGTTTGCTGATTGTCAGTCAATAGAGATCGCTCCAGTGACGAGCAAGTCACAAATTGCATGCCCTGAGTGAATATTAGCCGGATCGAAGGTTGCACCGGTCGGGCGACCTTGGGCGACTTGCGAGCAAGTGCAACATCAACCAGAAAAAAAGTTGTGAAACATCTGAGTTTGATTTGTCAATTTTTGCGAGGATGCCACTGGCCCAAAAGTTCCACCCATTTCAAGACGAAGGCCAGCTTGTCGGTCCGTCATCTGTCGAACCTCCAGTTGCTTTGATGTTGTGTCCAATGATCAACTTCTTTTTTTTACTCGACCATTTTCGAGGAAGAGCAACGACCATGAGATATGACGAGAGCAACTAGTGTGGTGTATTCCAAGTTGAGGTGATCTTCTGCGCGACTATTGCCAGCTGGACTTCACTGACAACACGGTACGAGATTCATGGCTATAACACGGAGCTCCGCCCTGAGGCAGACGCCCATTTTCATTTAACGAATTACTATTAAGGATCGGGCGACTCCCACCTGACGCAACGAAAGGGGACTGTGCTGGACACTAGGGTATCAGTCTGTCGCTTAGTCGGGTTTGTGGCGAAGGAAATTCTGCCGTACGCATTGGAAAGGCATGCTGTAGGCTATGGCCCCTGGACACACAAATCCGCATCTGGGTCAGTTCAAGAAGTGAGGTGAGCAGCCATCACGGAACACGCGGCGAAGTCGTGTATTGGGGCAACGGTCTCTTATAAGACTGGAACTGGGATGAGCACGCCATCACAGACACTACGATCATACCACCTATGCCCCTTTGCCTACTTTGCCCCACTGGCGACCAGCCTTCATTCGTCAACATCGGCGAGTTGACGAATGTAACCAGGTTCTTTGCTCGTCAAGGGCTATCCTAGTCTGATGTTTGTCTGCTCTCTAGCATATTTCGCGGGTACATCCGAATGTGCCTCATAACCCCACGGGACATCCCCCTCGTCAACTCGTTACCGCTACTAAATGTTGCATCTGCAACAAGACGTTCGCCACCCCAGGCGCCCTGACCAGCCACCAGAGTGCTAAGCGGCACTATCTGCCTAGTTCGGCCTTTCCTCGCAAATCCGCAAGCTCCTCGGAGCTTGCTCACAAGCCAGAGACTCGTGGAGTCCAACCATCTTCAACTGCCGTGAACAACAACGCGACTTCCAACAAATTGGACGTAGCCGAGCAGCGTGCTATACATCGCTGCAACGAATGCCAGGTAAACTTTGACTCTCTTGTTCAGCTGGAGACCCATCGGTCCACCCACGGGAAAATACCGTGCTCGAAGTGCAGTTACCTATTCTCCTCCCTCATCGAGTGGAATGACCACTTCAAGGAAGCCCATCAAAGTTCTCAACCTATTGGTCATCAAGCGGAGATTGCTTCTAACGCCATCAGCGCCCCCCATAGGAGCTCCAGTCCGGCTATCGTTCGCCCTGCGAGCTCTCAGTCTATAAGCAACAAGGGTGTCTCTTCCAACTCGCACGGTAAAGGTCTCGCTGTTTGCGATATCTGCAAGAAAGTATTTAAAGGTCAGGTGGGCTTGCAAGCCCACACTGCTGCGAAGCATCCTGCGGGGGCAGAGTGTGCTATTTGCCACTCCATCTGTCCCTCAACAGCCGCGCTTGAAGAGCACGTCGACACCATCCACTCGTGCGGCGTATGTCACGATGGAATTCTGAGAGACGCCCAGACTTTGTCCGATCACATGATCGAGCATTCCCATCCTATTCTATGCAAGCGGTGTGGGACGCGGCACCGGACAGAGGAGGAGCGCAAGCTTCACTTTGCCGCCGCAGACAATTATCATCCTGTCTGTGTCGCTTGCCGCCTCGGCCTTGAGGATGATGACGCATTACGTGCGGTAAGTCTCATTTGGAGTTAAGGGGGACTACCGATGTTTACACCTGGATACATTAGCATATGAATTTAGTTCATCCCACTTCTCCGCAGCAAAGCCCAAAGCCGAACTCTCGCCGATTTTCCGCGGAACTTGGTGTAGATGCCCACACAGCTACGGAACGCCGTCGCGTGCTGCAGTGCGACGTCTGCCACGAGGCTTGTTCGTCCCAAACGGAACTCGACGTTCATGTCGTCACAGTTCATTCGTGCCCGATCTGTCATGATGGTATATATATGGACACGAGGACACTGGAGGAACACCTAGAACAGCATCGCTTCCCTTACGCGTGCCGTTCATGCGGCTTGGCCTATGCGGAGGAAGATCAACTCCTTGAACATTACAAGGATTCCTCGAGTGATGTCCACCCTCACTGTGAGAAGTGTCGGCTTGGATTCGAGAACAACGACACGCATAATGCCGTAAGTAGCATACTTGACCAAGACTAAAGTGAAGCCACTAATAGGGATTTGCAGCATGTCGGTGAAGCCCACCCACGTGTCGCTTGTGATATATGTGAGGGTGAAATTTTCGACCAGGAAGACCTCGCTGTTCACTACTTGAGTTCGCGGAAACATCCCAAATGTGAGAAATGCGGCATCGGGTTCAGGGACCGGTTTGATTATACGGACGTAAGTGATAGGACTCGTCGCTAGCTCCCTCTTGACCTCGGATCGTGCAGCATGGCGCTTCTGCACATCCCGAGTGCCACTGCTACCTGTGCCAATGGCACTTTGACACACCAGAAATTTTACAGAATCATATCAAGCATTTTTTCAATCATCCCAAATGCCAAGATTGTAATATCAGGTTTTCTGACGCAGATGCGTATCAATACGTGAGATCCAGAACTCGACTTGATTGACATAGATATAACCCTATTTCACTTTGTAGCATCTTTTCATCGTCCACCGTCCACGTTTTGGTGATCAAGGACATCTTGACGTTTCTGTGGTTGAGCCTGATCGCAAGGACAAGATGCTCCGTGGTAATCTTTCGAGCCCCCTATTGAGTGCTCGTGCCTTCGACCCTGTTTGGGGCTTCGAGGGTAGTGCGAGCCTCCCATATGCGTCATACATCCCCTTACCCCCCAGTCTGAGTGGTTATTCTAGCCCTACATCCCTAAGGGTAACTGCTGAATCTGGTGGGTCATCGGGGTCGCATTCGCGGAGTTCCACCCTTTCCGTTGAGCAACGTTCTCCCACTGATGGTCAGCCGTGGAATGTAACCGCCGAACCACTATCTCTGGACGCTTGCCGGGATTCCAAGGCATCTCCCGACCTTAATCACTCCCCCTTGTCGACACTTCCGGCGGTTGGGACACCCCTCATATCCAACGCATCGACAGTCCAGCCACCCGACTTTCACAGCTTGTTCAGTCCACGACCTGAACCACCCTGCTTGTTCTCGCTGTCTCAAGGGATTAGCGACGTCGCAGCGACTGTGGCGGGACATGTTGACACGGATAACGAATCTAGCAGCTCGTTTACACGTTCTCCTCCGTTGGTCTCTCCCGTCGTCAAATTACCCGATCCGGGTGCCGTATCCCCATCGTCTACGTCGTCGAGTTGGACAATGACAAGCGATACAGATTCCAGAAGGTCCACATCTCATCCCCAGTCTATTTCTTCATCGAAGGGGGTGAACGGCACGTTTTCCGCAGGCCAGACTTCAACGTCCGATCATACTGTCCCGCAGTTGAGCTTGCTGGTTCCAAGCTCGACACAGTTCACTGGTAGCGCAAGGTCGTGGTTAGATTTTTTTGGTCGTTTATAGAATGCTCTATTGACACGGTATCCTAGTAACTCGGGGTGTCCCAGCTCTATTTCCCCCGAGTCAGCCGGCATCAGCGCAGCCTGCATGACACCAGAACCAGAGTATCTTCGTGAAGCGCGGGCGTATCTATCCCTCACACATCAAGCGCAAGAACCAGCGTCCCCTCCAAACTCTCGTAGTCCTGGTATCTCATCTCCCGTTTTATCTTCCACAGGACTTGCTATAGGTGAACAAGGACGCCGCCGAGAGGTGCGGTTTGAAGATAATATCATGTCAGAATCTGCATGGGATAGGCAGTCTACGTCGAGTGATTCATCCCTCGATCCACCTGTCATACTCCCTCGACCGGGTACGGGCGGTTCGAGAATGAATGGTATGTCTTCATTCTACATTTTACACGCCAATTCACCTTATGATCACCGATGCAGGTGTCAGTAAATTACCACGTTTTTCGGTTCTCAAGCGTCCTGCTAGAAGGTGGACCAGCGGCCAGGCAAACTATGTATCCCCTCGCGGGTACAATAGACGGTCGAATGGGACGCCCTCGCCGTCATACCACTGCAGGTCCTGCTATAAAGATCACTGCGAAGAACCGACAACGACTACATGTGGCCACTTGTTTTGTTACGAGTGCGTGTAGCCTTGGATGTGATTTCCCGAATGTTCTGAACTGGATGCAGGTGCATTTCTACGGCGGTTATGAAGGACGCACGCTGTCCCGTGTGTGAAGCACCGACGTTGCTTTACTGTCTGTTCCGCATTGATACGTCGGCTTGACGCAACGTGGGTAGTAACTCGTCCTTTATTCTCGCGGTTTTGGCCTTCGATACATGTACATATTTGATGCTGCAAGCTACTTGTAATCTATGAATTGTTGCAATGCGTGCCCACAAGTTGGTCCCGGTCCTCGCATGATCAGAACAATTGTCTCCTGATCACAAAACATTCAGCCTGGCTTGGGGGGATCTCGAATGGTGACGGTACCCAGCTCCTCGATAGGAGTAGTAGTACTTGTTTATGCCTTATCGATTATCCACGGTTACCCTGCTCACTGCGGCGCAATCTTATCACCCCATATTGACTACTCATTCATTTCCACTTTCGCTTGGGTATGGCTGGTCGGCCGGAGCGTCGTATGGCGTCGGAGTTCGAGTTCGTGCCAAGAGGCCCCTTGAGTACCACTGCTTGAAGTACTCATGATATACCTCAGGAAATGTGTGCATGATACGTACCTGCGATACCGCCACATTGCATCAATTGTTTCAGGTTCAATGCATTTGCTCATGTACGTAGTAATACGTACGTTGTTCAATTCAATGCTTTTTTTCAGATTCTTATTGCCACGTGACAGTGCATCCTCGACAAATCCGAGATTCGATTGGCATCAGCTGAGATCAGGGTGTGGTCTGCGAATATCCCCTCGTCTATTTGCACAGTTTTACAACTGATGAACTGAGCTCTCTCTCCATGATTGATTGAATGGCCCATGAACTCGAACAGATCTAAGCGAGGTAAACGTTGTCTTACAGCATGATGGTTGTTCGCCTAGTTTTTCGGCGGCGGCGGAAGCCTGTCACCGCCATAATTGAAAAGGTCTAGACATAAAGGAGGTTCAGCGAGATGGACCTCCCGAGGCAATTTTTTCCCCTTGGATCAATGTCATGCGCTTTAACCATCCCGAATGCCTCACCATCCGAGAACGCATTCTTCGTGGGGATCAATCTGCAAGACATCCTGTATGGTGAGTCTGGCGACACGACTATAGTAGCGCGCGGTTTCACCGACCCGCTCCCAGGTGTCCAACTCGTCCTCTACTTCAAGACCATGCGTATTCTGGTGGGGCGCAGAAAGGAGCGTCGGAAATCCGACCTGTTTTACGCAGCCTTTAGCACTGTGATGCATCTCTTGATCACGATTTGGGTAACCTGCAAAGCATTGTTTGGCCAAATGATGTGGCTGCTGGATGCAAATTATCCAGGAGGGCCTCTCGCGTTCGCGGAGACGCACATGTCCGATACTATTATGAATGCTGCGAAGACGGCTGTCATCATTCTCCAGCAGATGACGAATGGGTTCATGGTAAGACCGGGCTGATGGCTGTGGCGCGGTGAATTTACCCCCTCCGCTCAATCCAGGTGTATCGTTGTCGAATCGTGTGGAAGAGCACAAAAATTGCCATCGTACCCTTTATTCTGTGGTTGACCAGCCTTTGTGAGCAGCATTCATTTACATTTACCTCTTGACGCTCGTTTCACCGTGCCCGTAATCATTCAGCGTTGGGGATCCTGGCCAGCTTGGACGGTGCTGCGCCCGACGACACACCTTTCAGTGGCGTCACTACTAAGCTCGGGCTGGTATATTCCGCAGTCTCGGTCTTGCTGAACGCAACATTGACATGCATGATCTGTTATCGGTGGAGAAAGGAGGAAAGTCTCGAAGCAGCGAGCACATCTCTATCTTGTGGTGTAGTCCGAGGGCTCGTTGTGGAGTCCATGCTACCATACACACTCTCTGGCATCGCGTTTATGATATCGTACGGGGTAGGGAGTGGGACAGAGGTCGCATTCTCGTGCGTGTACACGTTGATGATGGTGCGTGGTTAAAAGGCATGTCTTTGTGGATTATTGACTGGTCTGTAGTGTATGTCGCCGCAGATGTTGATCTTGCGTCTGGTGGAGGGAAGGGGATGGAGGCAAGACAGGATCGTCCGGCCGCCCGTGTCGACGATCATGTTCTCTCCAGACAGTGGGGGCACTACGTCGGGCGGGGACGGTTTTGACGAGAGCGGGGCACATCTGGAGATGAAGCCGATCTCCAAGAGCAGTCTTGATTTCAAGGTCTAGTGTATCATATTTAGTATCGTGCTCCTATCGAACCGTGCGAAAGGGTCCCTTGTGCCTCGACAACAATGCCCAACTGCTCCCTGTGTCCCGGTCGTGCCTTCAAGGACGACAACGCCGTCCGAATGGCGAGTACACTCTCTTCACGGTCGCCATGGTATTCACCCGCTCCACAGCACAAAGAATCCAAGCACACGTTTGCGTGCGGACAGTGTAGCAGAGTGCTGTACTCCCAACAAGCACTCGACCAACACATTTCAGACACGCATTACGCCTTCGAATGCCACTATTGCGACCGCGAGTTCACCACGGACGACGGCCGCTTGGCCCACGAAAAGGCAAAACACCCGTCCATGTTCGAGTGCGAGTACTGTGATCGCGAGTTCACTACGGATGAGGGCCGCTTGGCGCACCAAATGGCCAAGCATGCTGCCACTTTCGAGTGTCGCTACTGCGACCGCGAATTCAACTCTGACCAAGCTAGGGAGCAGCACGAGGATGCCAAGCATCAGGGGTTCGAGTGTCGCCATTGCGACCGTGAATTCACCACAGAGCAGGGCCGCGCCGCGCACGAGGAGGCAAAGCATCCTACTTTCGAGTGCGAATATTGTGATCGCGAATTCAGCTCTGAAGATGCTCGTCAGCGGCACCAGGATGCCCTTCACCGCAGGTCATTCCCATGTTCCTATTGCGATCGCCACTTTACCTCCGAGCAAGCCCTCTCGCAGCACCGAGAGGTTAAGCACTACTCTAAGTGCATATCCACCCGGGTGGAAACACCCCGCAAGCACGAGCAAACCACGCCACATATCCAGTGTGGCCATTGTTCGTTGAAGTTCTTTACCCAAGATGCCAAGAATGGTCACGAGCGGTCCTGTAGCTGTAGCCCTGCCAACCGAGCCCAGCGCCTTCCGTTGGCATCGTCCGACCGCCCATCTGTGCAGTTTGGGTCAAACAAACAAGAATCGACGGACATCATCGAGGAGGGGTCGTCCACTTCTGCTGTGACCCCATGCACAGATGATGGATTTGAGCCAGCTGTTTCCCCAACCCGTTCATCAGATTCAACATTGGATGAAGGAGAGATGTTTCACTCGACAAGCGGAGTTTCTTCCACAGATGCAGCTGGTGAGGAACCTACCGTCACTGAGCAGCCTGGTGCCTGTGCTTGTTCCCCCGAGGCTTGCACCTGCTGGATTTGTCAACCCCTGCCATCAGACACAGACTCAGATCACACAGGCAGTCTTGTCGCTGCTGATGACCATAACAAGGATGACTCTACGGGTCATCACGACGCTATTTTCCAATGTACACCTTGCCTTACGCTCTTTGAGACTGCGGAGGCTTTTCAGGATCATGTCTGTGCTTCCCGCATAGCTATGTTCCGATCCCATTGTCCAATGTGCTACAGTCAATTCGACGATGGGGCATTACTTCAGAAACACCTGGAAGGCCTTGAGTTCACATGTCAGCTGTGTCTGGTTCAGTGCTGCTCGGAAGAGATGATGCAGGATCATCTACTCAGTCATCCGACGTGTGGCAAGTGCGGCAAGTCCTTTGCCGATAGTCTTGCCCTCTGCACGGTGAGTCTCATGACCATGTCACGAGTACTGTCGGTTCACTGACGTCAAATGTCTTTGTCAGCATGTAGAATCGGATCACCCAGTCGTGGTCTGTTGGGATTGCGATGGCATCGTTGTTGAGAAGAACAGTCTCGGGTTGCATTACGCAGACTCTCCCGCACACCCATCATGTGCATTCTGCGGCCTGGGCACGAAAGATTCGGCCGATATGGACGAGGTTTGTGTGATTACCATGCCATTGGGGGGAATGTTTCTAATGCCGTCTCCACACAGCACGTCAAGCGCGTGCATGCCAAAAGCGCGGAGATAGAAGACTGCCCCGGAGGTGGTCACGTCAGCGTGAGTGCCTGGTGATAACAGCCTGGCATTGTGCTAACGCGCTTTGTAACATCAGGCGAGTCCTGGTGAAGAGTCTCCTTTAACAGAAATGCAACCCCCCGGAGAATACCTGGAAAATGCCGTATCACAATCTTTGGAGGGGCGTGATCGCGCGCCACCATCATCTGTTGTGGAAACTACGGGTCCGTCTGATGGACCCGGTGACGAGCTCCACGATAGCTTATCTCGGATAGAATCTACCCTTCCCTCGCCACCTGAACCACCCGCGCCGCAGGTCGAGCGTGTAAACGAGGCAGGCGGGACTCCATGCATCATCAGCGGAGGGGGGTCCCCCGATGTCGAAGTACGCCAATATGCATCGCCCTCATCAACGCCGTCCGAACATGGCAGCAACATAAGTCGGCTGCAGCTACACACCTCCCACGTCATCAACACTGCTTTAAATAATGATACCCAACCTCCGTCTCCCCCATCTTCGGCCTCCTCGGAGCCATTCTCCGATACAAGGTAACGTCCACGCTCGCCATCGCGTATGTAGGCGATTGAGCCCGACACGACTGACAGTACGCGCAGCTCTCCGACGTCGGAATCGAGCCACTCGATCGTGTTCGTTTCGGCCGACGGGATACCGAACTACGTTCGGGAAAACCGTGCGATTTTGGTAGCCACCAGTGCGGTTTCGCGGTCGTCGGGCCGGGTGCCCCTACGGCTTCCGTCCTCGTCGTCGCTCGAGTCGCTCGAGGCACGCGCGGACGCGACTGCGCCGGGTACGGGCGGTGCGATACACCGTCTGCACTGCCGGATCTGTCTTCGGGATCCTTGTGAGGAGATGACGGCGACCATTTGTGGACATTTGTTTTGTAAACGGTGCGTCTCTTCCCCCCCCCTTTTTTTTTGGTCCGTCTGCGGGTCGAACGCCAAGCGAATGCGGGTTTTTACTTATTTGTTTCACGTATTTGTAGGTGTATCACGCAGGCTGTGGTTGCAAAGTCGGAGTGCCCCGTGTGTCGGAGCGCAACGTTGCTCTACTGCCTGTTCAAGCTAGATTTATCGGTCTAGAAGGCCCCTCATGTGCGCATACATGTGGATTATCGACAGGGTCTCGTCTTGGTTACATTGCCTTGTTCTTTTTGCAAAACATTTTCCCGCACGGACTTGTCATGTCACGATCATCTGAACACGTTCTTATATCATTCGCCATGCTCACCATGTGCTGTATCTTGTCTGTAATCTGATGTCGTTCATTGACAACTTGTATGCTTTGGCCGCCTCAAGGGGTTACATGATGTAGAAGGTATGTTATATTCTGCGGTAAGGCTCAGACATGACCAAGCGCCGAGCCCCTGCCCACACGTTGCCCACATGCGTTCGGTTGAGTATCATGCGATGCCTATGTCTTGAGTAAATCGTCGGCAGCGATCTCGGTTTGTGGATCCTTCTCCATCGGGCTGTCACAGGCGGATGCTTGAGCTTCGCGTCGCTGGCGCCTGCGTTTTCCGTTCGCCGACTCCCATCCAAAAATCGTTGTGCGCCCCTGTCAACGTTTCAGCGGCGTTGCCAGAGACAGCCAGACCGTGCCGTTTACCTCTTTAAATTTGTAGTACACGAGGGCGGCGATAACGGCCAGCCAGTAAAACACATACGATAGCACGCTTCCCACTGGCAGATGCGGTCAATGAGGTGATTAAAGATAAAGGGGGCAAGCGCGCCTCACATGTCGCGCTATTTTCCCAGCCAAAGACGGCGTTAAAGACGGACCAGCCGCCGGAGGAAGCGTCACAGCAATCGAGGTGCCAAACGTTGCCTCGGACGTCGTACGACCCAGGGCCCGTTCCGGCAGTGTCATCTGAGAAAGCACCGACGAGCTTCATGAACTCGTTTTCTTGGAATGCCCAAACGGCTTTGGAGAAGAGGCCGGCACCGATGAGTAAGATGAGGTTGGTCATGCAGACGAGGAATATTTTGAAGGCTGCGATGGTGTGATGAGTGAGGGGCAGGGAGGGAACGAGGAGAGATACATGCTTGTTCGACTGGCGAATTGGTAGATGAGGAGCCCGCATACAATGCCGCTGATGATGCCGACGATGGCAGCAATGGGTATAGATGTGGCAGGCTGTGCGAGTGCAACGCCGCCGACGAAGACGACGGCCTCTAGACCTGAAGGAAAGTCAGGCCAGGTGGGACGGTGGAAAAGGGGGACTTGCCCTCGCGAAGGACGGTAATCATGGGGAGGAGGAAAAGGACCCATTTGCTGGTTTTTGCGCTGCGATCGTCCTCTGTGAAAGAAGGATGGGGAAGCGCGTTCTGGAGATGGAGGCAGTACTTACGTTGGTTGTTGAACGCTTTCTGGAGCTTGATACGCCACTCCGTTCGGGCGTTCTCCATTTTGAGCATGGTGACCCCCATGATGAAGATCATGAGGGAAGCAATCAACTGGAATATGCCTGAAAGCGTGTCAGTGCGGATTACGAGAGGGCGAGTCAGGGTGTGTACCTTCCCATAATTGTTCCGAGGTTGACCAGAGGTTTTTTGCCTGGGTGAACCAGATGGCGATGAAGGCGGCACCAACGGCGACGGCGACGGCTAAACCGACGAGTGCACCAAGAATGACCTGGGCTGCACATCGAGGGAGGACATGGATGCGACCGGGGGGACCCTACCTGTAGCTTGAGCTTTCTGAGGACGCGAGGGGCAATGGTTGTGGGATTGGCCTCGGTGTCCTGTGTGTCCGTAGCGGCGGGGGAATTGGGATTGTGGAGGAGCTGGTCGACGAGACTGAGGAGGACGGAGACGATGAGGCAGGCCTCGAGGGCCTCGCGGAAGACGACAAAGTAGATGGAGACGGAGAAGAGCTGGGTCATGGCGCCGCGGGGGCTGGCTGCACATGGGAACGCTTTATCTGATAATTGTCGGCATATCCGATCTCCGACGGGGATCTTATCAGATTAAGGTACGAAACCTTTTTTTTTTTATCAGATACCCTCGCCATAAAATTACGCGCAAAAAACGGGTCGCTCGCTGGCGAATCTTATCAGATTAAGGCACAATTTATTTATCCCCCTCCCACCTCGCCCGCCCGACTTAAAAATTACCCACACCGATACCCAACAAGCAGCGATGCGCCGTGCCCTCGTCTATCCCCTCGCCCTCGCTGCGTCCACCGCCCTCGCCGGCGTGCAGGAGCAGTGGTGGACCGTCAGCTACGTCCAGGACGCAAATCCTGACGGCCTCTTCGCGCGCCGTGTCATTGGCATCAACAACACCTGGCCGTGCGCGTGTGCAGCCGTCCCACCGTCACTTGCGTTGACTCTTCCCACAGACCCCCGCCGCTCTCCGTCAACACCTCCGACTCGCTGCTCCTCCACGTGACCAACTCCCTCGACGTGCCAACGACCCTCCACCACCATGGCATGTACTTCAACTCCACCAGCTGGATGGACGGCGCCCTCCTCGTCACCCAGTGGTACGCGCCGCCCCCTTCCTCCGCCTCGCTCTCACTCACCTCATCCGTAGCGGTATCCCCCCTGGCCAGACCTTTGATTATCTCGTCCCGATCAACTCTTCTGGCCAGCACGGCACCTTTTGGGCCCATGCACACTCATACGTATGCATATGTCCCAACCTCTGCCTGCAAACCTGACATCGTCACAGGGTCAATATGTCGACGGCTTTCGCTCACCCCTCGTCTTGCATCCCTCCAACGAAACATACCAGTACGACGAGGAATACACCGTCATCCTCGGCGATTGGTATCATCAGGAACACGCCGAGTTGCTGCAAGGCTTCATCAGCATCGGCAATCCTCGCGGTGCTGAACCCATACCAGGTAATCTTCGCCGTTTTATCGGTAACCCATCTTCCCTTTTGACCCACGGCTTAGATTCCGGATTGATCTACTTTGCCCAAGACGCGTCCTACCTGCCTCCCATCCAGGGAACGTCTCCCGCACCTGTCACGTCTGCAGTAGGTTTCAACGAGAATGCCACGTTGCCGTTTGTTCCAGGCCGCACCTATCGCCTGAGGATTATCAACACCGCCGCGTTCGCCGCATTCTACTTTTGGATCGACGGCCATGACATGCGCATCATCGAAGCCGACGGTGTACGCCTCCCATCTCCGTCGACCGAGGAAGCTACTCAGCATCATTCACACAGACTGACGTACAAGAATACCCGACAGATATGCTGAGCATCTCGGTTGCTCAACGTTACTCCATACTCGTTCAAGCGAGGAACGATTCTTCTTCCAACTGGATGATCCACGCGAACATGGACACCACCATGTTTGACACCGTCCCTGATACTTTGCAAACGAGTGTGTACCATCAGCTTATCCGTATCCATCGGCTGAGATGCACTCAAATAGATCTCACCTCTTCCATCACATATGCCGCCGGGCAAAACATCACTGACCTAGGATCTGTACAGGCCTACGACATGACCAACGACACCGCACTCATCCCCGTCGACCCGATCCCGCAACCTGTAGCCTCACAAACCATTGAGTTGGAGGTCGTGTTCCAAACCATGAATGACGGCACGAACCATGCGATGCTCAACGGTTACGTCTACGACCCTCCCATCGTGCCCGCTGTCGTGTCCGTTCTCACCCTCGGCGACAATGCAACAGTCCAAGAGGCATACGGACCGTACAGCATCATGCTCAATCATCTCGATGTGGTTGACATCGTCGTCAAGAACGCAGACACGGGTTCACATCCATTGTGCGACGGATCTTTTCCCAACCATTCCGCACTATCGTTGCTAATCACCATGTCGCAGTCACTTGCACGGTCACAAGTTTCAGATCGTCAATCGCGCCGAACAATACAATTCGACGGACCCTGCATTGAACCCTCCGCTGATCGAGGGGCAAGCGAATCCGATGCGCCGTGACACCATTGCCATCCCAGGTGGCGCATCTGCCACGCTTCGGGTCATTGCGGATAATCCTGGAGCCTGGCTTTTCCACTGTGCGTTTTCCTGGTCATGCGCGTGAGACAGCTAATCAATGTTGGCTAGGTCACATCGAATGGCATCTGGAATCTGGTCTTGCGGTCCAGTTCATCGAAGCACCACTTCAGGTGCAGGAGCGAGCTGTGGGACAAGTCCCATCCTCGCTATATGAACAGTGTGCGGCGCTAGGTATTCCCCAATCAGGAAACGCTGCTGGCCATGCGTCTGCGACGGATTTGACCGGGCTGCCCTTGGGACCCTGGCCACAGAAATTGGGTTGGCTGCCAAAGGGCATCTTGGCCATGACTGGGTGAGTGTGCTTGCCCTCGAGTATACTGGATTCGATTGACATGGTGTAGATGTGTACTCACGGCTGTCATCGGCATGTTGACTGTGGTATGGTACACGATGGGGGTCAGGGACAGCGAGGAGGAGATCGAGCAAGAGGTGATGAGACGCATAGAGGCGAAGCGAAACCGAAAACGGTTTGGCTTGTTCAAAAAGACGGACTGATGTTGCCGTGCTGGCTTCATACTGACTGCGCACACGATACCCCCGCTGTCTGATGTGTGTTATCGTCTGACTGTCCAACAATGAATATCTTGATTTGCATACCAGTGGATCAGCCTTGAGCGCGTTGGCCCCATTTGGAGAGAAGACACGGACGTCGTGGTCTTGTCTCTCAAAGTCGGGTTTATCCGGCACTTTGGATACAAAACTTAATTCGCTCGACAGGACACCGGAATGTTGCAGTGCGCTCGTTTCCTTCTTCGTCCCTTCCCATCCACCGCAGTCCTCCGCGCCAGTAAGCAAGGCTTCCCCAGAATACGCTCCATGGCCACCGCAAACACGCCCGCCTTCGTATGCACTCGTCTTCTCCATCTCACGTGGTTACGCCCTAACCTAGCTGCAGAACAAGGTTTTGTACACACCTCTGTCCGAGAGCGATCCCGAGGTACAGAACATCATCGACAAGGAAACCTGGAGGCAGTTTTCTGGCCTTGAGCTCATTGCCTCAGAGGTTCGCCTCTCGTCCTTTTTTAGATCCGCATTCCTACTCTGAGCACTTCCCATCTCAACAGAACTTGACCAGCCGTGCCGCCATCGAGGCCAATGGCTCGATCTTGACCAACAAGTATTCCGAGGGTCTTCCTGGGGCCCGGTACTACGGTGGTAACGAGTGGATCGACGAACTCGAAAACCTCTGCCGCAAGCGGGCCTTGCAGGCGTTTCATCTCGATTCCGAAAAATGGGGTGTCAACGTCCAGCCTTATTCCGGAAGTGTAAGTCCGTCTACGCCCGCTTGATACGAGTCACTCCGGAACTAATTGTCAAAAAAATCCCCCAGACTGCCAAGTCTGTCACGTCTTTCGTCGTTTGGCCAAACTTATCGACTGACTGGCTCTTTCCCTAGCTTTGCTGCCCTGACAGCGTTGATCCAACCCCAGGACAGACTCATGGGTCTCGGTCTGCCTGACGGCGGACACCTCACCCATGGTTACTACGTATGCTGTCAACATCATCGATCTTGTCACAGCAGCTGACATGTCCTCTACAGACTGCGAAGAAGAAGATGACCGCGTCTTCGATCTACTTCCAGTCTTTCCCTTATGGTCTTGACCCTTCGACGCAACTAATCGATTACGCAGCCCTGGACAAACAGGCCAAGATTTTCAAGCCCCGCTTGATCATTTGCGGTGCTTCTGCCTACCCACGAGATTGGGATTACGCAGCGCTCAGGGCCATCTGCGACAGGGAGGGTGCTCATCTGATGGCCGATATCGCGCATACGAGTGGTTTGATCGCAGCACAAGAGTTGAACAGCCCTTTTGACTACTGTGACGTTGTCACCACCACAACGTAAGTGCTCACACGCGTTAATCTCTCATTCAGGGCATTGATTGGGTTTAGTCACAAGACCCTCCGTGGCCCACGAGCAGGTTTGATCTTCTTTAGGAAGGACGGCCAAAACCACCAGGACCTCGAGAAGCGCGTCAACGAGGCCGTTTTCCCTGCCTGCCAAGGTGGTCCTCACAATCACGTTCGTCTGACTTTCCGAGCCCTTGCGATCTTGTCATAATATACCTTTTACTGCAGACGATCGCCTCGGTCGCGACAGCGCTCCTCCAGGTTTCCCAGCCCGAGTGGAAGCAGTATGCACGTCAGGTCATCGCCAACGCGAGAACGCTGGCCGACTACCTCACGGAGCGTGGTTACAAGCTGCAGACCGGTGGTACCGATAACCACCTCGTTCTTTGGGACCTCCGGCCCCTTGGACTGACTGGTAGCAAGGTCGAGAAAA
>JBBPNQ010000143.1:0-30734 GCA_038090975.1 Boletellus pseudochrysenteroides
CGGTGCGATCGCTGTGCCAGGATGAAACCCTCGAACAAGGCACCTCCGGGCTTACTACAGCCCCTTCCTATACCTCAGGGTCCCTGGGAAGATATCTCAGCCGACTTCGTCACGGACTTCCCCACCGTTGACGGAAAAGACTCCATCCTGGTGGTAGTAGATCGATTCTCCAAATCGGTCGAAATCATCCCCACTACCAAAACTGTGACGGCCTTGGGAACGGCCCAATTGTACCGAGACAACGTATGGAAGCACCACAGACTTCCAAAAACAATAGTATCAGATCGCGGCCCGCAGTTCACTGCAGACGTTATGAAAGAACTAGCAAAGGTCCTTAAAATAGACCTAAAAATGTCCATGGCATACCACCCTCAAACCGATGGACAAACCGAGCGCATGAATCAGGAGATCTCCACTTATCTCTGCCTTTTCTGCGCAGAATGACAAGAAGACTGGCCACAGTGGCTCGCCCTGGCCCAGTTTGCAATAAACAATCGGATAGCAGGATCTACTAATAAAACCCCTTTCTCTCTCACCCATTCGTACACCCCCTGAATGGGCATTGAACCAGCAAAAGGCAAAGCACCGGCTGCCAATGCCTTTGCTTCCAATTTCTCCACGGCCTTCGACCAGGCCAAAACCTCCCTGAAAAAGGCACAGGATGCCATGAAGTTACAAGCCGACAAGCGACGATCGGCATCCCACGACTTCTCTATTGGCCAGCAGGTCTGGCTTTCCACATCTAACTTAAGACTTCCCCGCACTTCTAAGAAGCTTACAGAAAGGTGGCTGGGCCCCTACGTCATAACGGACTTAGTCAGGAGCAACACGGTTAGACTCCGGTTGCCATCTTCTATGAAGATTTATCCCATAATAAATATTTCATGCATCAAGCCCTATCAGGAGACTCTGCCGGGACAACCCCTAGTTGCCCCTGGTCCTCTCGTCGTCACTGACAAAGAAGATAGCGAGTACGAAGTCGAGTATTTAGTAGACTCACGTCTTAAATGTAATAAGGTGGAGTTTCTGGTGCACTGGAAGGGGTACGACGACTCCGACCGAACGTGGGAACCAGAGTCTAATTTATCTCACACAAAAGAAGCAATAACGGACTTTTACGCTTCTCACCCCTCGGCCCCTCAGCGCTTACGAATGACGACCGAAGCCTTTTACTCCCTATTTAACACCTATGAACCAATGCCCACGGAACGAGATGTCTTTTCTCGCCTGGAAGTCGAGTCTTAGACGGGGGGTGGTGTTACGAACGCACCTTTAACCCCTATCATAACCTTCGTGGACATCTTATCTCTGCAGCTATCTCATTGTTTAGACTTAGAACTCTTCTTCGACGACCATCACATGACAGGTCACGTGACCCGGTCTAGGCATATGATGTCACTATGACATCACACCTCACTCCTTTAATCTCCGTTCCTTCCCTTCCATTCTAACATAGCCACACATAGCCCCATTAATCTCTGCTATAGTCTAGAACGTTCTAACCCATATGCGCACGGACCATGTAGTCAATAGATACAAACATTGTATTTAGTATAAATACTTGAAATCCCATTGCCCCAAGAACTCTAGTCAAGTTCTTGTGGGATTTCCCGCTAAGTTCCCTTGTCCACTCTCCTCACAAGTTCTCTCGTCGGTGGCCCTAGTCCTGTATAGGATTAGCGGTTGCTTACAGCCATCATCCTTACAATGCCTTCTACCACCATAACCACTACTCTCACTCCCCCTCACCCATCAACAACACAGATGAATACAACAAGACTGCCTGGGCTAACATCATGGGCTCCCCCAACGCTGGCACCCGCTCCTTTTAGAAGGTCTTTGTCACGGACTTGACTCATACTAAGGGGGTAATGTTACAATCCACTGGTACCCCTATTCACTTTTCTGTTATACTTCACTCAGGACTTATCTTTCCTTTCACACAATTACCCTTCCATCCTTCCACAATGTTCTATGATGTTCCACTTGCCTAGTAATCATGCTTACTCCTCCACCCGATGCCATCACATCTGTATGACTAACTTCCTTCTTTGTTTTGTCATCCTGATTACTCTTTCATCTGATGCCATTGCATCCTTTTGATTCTTGAACTTTCCATGACTTTCCATAACTTTCCCGCGACCTGAGTATAAATACCCTTGTAGAACTATGATGTAACCCAACCTAGTTCTACTTGAACAACCACTCTAGTCTCGTCCCTTCTGTCCAGCCTTCCCAGCCTTCCCTCAGTCGCCACTAGGATCCTCAACCTAGGGCATCCCTTCGTCCTTAGTACTACATCCCTATAGTTGGGAATACCTTCGCTCTAGTGAGCCACACTTGTCTCTGACAATTCGAGTCTACGCTTGAGCCTACCAGGTCCAAGCATAACAAAGATCAAGTGATAGATGTTGGATCTCTGAGAGACTCAGGTGGAACGAATAGAGAGATAACTCATTAGATTGGATGATCACTAAACTGATCATCTTTTATATGTAACAGTATTGTTTGTATCTATGTACAAAAGTGACCATAGATAGAAACATTCTAGAATGCTAAGTAAGAGTTCTAGATAACTAACCAATAGCATATAGAACTCTAGGTATGGCATGCTATAACATCATGATGGTGCAATCATGACGTTAGTATGACATCATAAGTCTAGATCATTACTAACATGAATAGTGTCAGCCAATGTCTAGACTTAAAGGTCTGGATCAGATAAGGTAAAATAATATCAAGAAATACCTGATCTGATAGGGGCTATTATAGATGTGATATCTATATTCTCAACATACTGTTATGTATATAAGATGATCAGTTTAGTGATCATCTAATCTAACAAGTTATCTCTCTATTCATTTCTCCTGAGTCTCTCAGAGATCTTACATCTATCCCTTGATCTTAAAAAACCTTGTTCATCAACCAGGTGAGTATTCCCACCTGAGGTTTATTCCTTTGTCCCTTCACATTCAGGTTATCTCCCAAAAAGGCCCCCTGGAATCTCTCTTACATATATTTCCTTTCTATTTTCAGGCCCTCTTCACATTATCTGGCAACTATTTTACTCAGGCCCTCTTGACAATATCTGTCATACCTCATCTGGGCCTGCCTCAGGGTGGCCTGACTAGGTCAGGCAAAATGCAAGCAGGCTGGTCACAAAAGTCAAGCAAAAGTGACCACATGGGCTCATGCTCTATCAATCACAAGCTGGAGATTATTGATATCCAGCATGCCCTTGACACTGATGCCTTCTCTTCCCAAGGCAGAAAGCCTATAAAGCAGATTCATGCAGATGATAACCCACCCACCACTCAAAGTCCAGTTCAGGGCCTGCCTGTATATTTTTATGATTTGGCTTGGATTGCTGGACTCACACAATGTCAAACTAAAGCCTTGGGAATGGTTAAGGAAAGGTTTACTTGGATGAAGGTTGCAATGGCATAACATATTGTGATGGTGGTGCACTATGTATTTATGGTGCTGAATAGTACTGACTACATGTTATGCTTGGACCTGGTGGGTACAAGCGTAGACTCAAATTGACTAAGGCAAGTGAAGCTCACTAGAGCAAAGGTGTTCCCAACTATAGGGAAGAGACAAAGACGAGAGTATTTCCAACTACAAGGGCTAGGCTGAGGACGAAGGGATGCCCTGGGTTGAAGGTCCCAGCGGTGACTAAAGAGAGGCTAAGGAGCCGGGACAAGGGAGACAAGACTAGAGTGGTTGTTCGAGTAGAACTAGGTTAGGTTACAACATAGTACTATGAGGGTATTTATACTCTAGCTGTGGGAAAGCTACGGAAAGTCATGGAACATCTGAGAAGCAAAGGGATGCGATGGCATCGGACGAAAGAGTAATCAAGATGACTAGGTAAAGGAGGAAGTTAGTCATACAGATGCGATGGCATCGGGTGGAGGAGTAAGCACGATTACTAGGCAAGTGGAACGTTATAGAACATTGTGGAAGGGTGGAAGGGTAATCATGAGAAAGGAAAGGTAAGTCCAAGACGAAGTGTAAGGGAAAATGGGTAAGGGTACTGGTAGATCATAACACTATACAGAACCAGGAGGTGATCATGCCTCACTCACCCAATGAGTACGCACTTCAATCGCATAGTCATCAGGTAATCCATTTCAATGAGGCCAATACTTGAAATATTGTACTCTACATTTGAGCATGGGCAAAACATCAAAAATAGAACATGTTCATTCATCTGTCAATATTTCATGTTTGCACAATCATCTAAGCCACTCTCAAATTAGATGCATCATTCAAGTACATACGAGTCTGCTATTCTTTAAATTGTCACGCTAGTTTTGTCCCTTTCCATATTTTCGATTCAGACTTGCGTTGTGGATGGAATGCAATGTGGGTACAAACTAGAAGTTCGCGCGATTGTTAAGCCCAACAACCATATTTCGAGTCTCAACCTTGCATCAATGTCAATCTAAACTTGAAATATCGCATCCAGGTTTCGTACATCGTTTGGCACAGGCCCATATATTAATCCATCCGTTGTGTCAGGGCAAGCACTTCATCATCGTGCGCGTGCCATCAATGGTCCGACTGCAATCAGCCCACCAGCGTAGCCTGCCCACGCCAACCCCTCGTGAGAGCCATCAGGCTTGCTCGTTCATCATCCTTCATCTAGCTTCGCATCCACGCCCATCTCCAACCCACGTTCATCCCGCATTCTAATTCTACCCACGCGCGCGCACCGTCACTTCCACAGATACCTGCGCCCTCGTCCGCCTCCAATCTGACCACATCCACCGCACGCTCGTGCCCGCTTCCTCCAAGCCCCCCTCGCAAATCGCCGCCCGGGACGCGTTCACCGCGGCGACCCACATGCCCGTCGGCCTCTTTCAACGTGCGGACCCCGGCGGGACCGGGCTATGGAAAAAGAGCGGGGGACGACCTCAGATGGGCGGACGTCCTGCTTGGACCATGCGCGTCGGCGCGTGTCAACAATGGCACTGGCACTGGGGGCCATCTGATTATCAGCGATGCGACGCGCTCAAACACGATCGTGGATCCGAGATGCCGACCGGCCGTTCGGGCACCCCGTGTTCGGGCGTACGTGTAGCACGGAGGGGTTCTACCCCGATAGTGACGAGAGGCGAGTACCGTCGAGGGCCTCTGGATTCCTCCCTGCCTTCGACGGACCGAACACAAGCCAGGTTGCAAATGTGATCAGTGCCGGGAGGGGCTTGCCTTGAGCACCATCTCTGGTCCTGACGAGACCAGTAAGGGAATGCGGGTTATGGATACAGATTCGAGCCAATGCCTCATGAAATTGATGCATGTTTCCTCAGTCAAGGCAGAGACGTAGCACATTGTACCTGTGCAAGAGTGGGAACATATTTAACAGACGCATCGATGATCACTTACGCCACAACTATGACCACGCCAAAGCTGTGTGGCCGAAAAAACACACCGTCATCGCATGGTGGGTTGGTGACAAACATGGATAATCGTTGAAGCACTTGCTTCCCAGTGCAAGCATCGGTCTTGGTTTTTGTGACAACGGACATGCGGGCCATGTGGAATATAGACACCAAAGCTATACTACGAAAATCATAGGTGCCAGTTGGTCGGGACAAGTCAGCGAAAAATTTGATGTTCGATGTCGTGAACCACTCCGCTGGCACAGGGAGGTGGGACTTCTGTCGAGTGAGTGAACTGGGCGGACGGGAACTGCAGCTAGAGACGCACGCACGTATGCATATGTCCTGAGTCTGAAGCAGCTTCATGCCACCGTCTTTGACGGTAATGCGGAACGTGTAGCGCCGGCATCCATACAGTTTTCAAGCAGTTCCTCAATGCAGAAGCGGGTCTATGTATGATCGCAGCGAGTGCGCCAGACCACTTTTGATCACTCGTGTTCAACGCAACGAAATAAAAAATAAAAAAAAAGTGATCTGGCTTCTCACCTGTTGCACCTGATGTTATACGCGACTCGGAATTCCGGCCGGTAATGAACCAGTTCGCCAAGACTACAAAGCCGTTAGTTCACATAATTGGAAGCTGTGAAACTCATGGGGCGTCTCTCCGATATGTAGCGGAAACAGGAATGAGCAGCAAATTCAACATACTTGATGGTGAACGAAATAAAGTTTGAAGATGACGATAATCACGTGGGACATCTGATTCGGACAGGTCTCCATCTCGATGCCACCAGCAGACAAGTACCGGGGAGCAGTCGTGGAGGTGCGCACAGTCCCAGTGCCGGTCACGCCCACCTCTCACATTGCAGCCCATCAGGATCTCCAGCTACCCCCAGCGTTCTCGCTCCCAGCCGACGAATCCATCTCGCGTGCAGTCGAGCTTGCATAAGAGCGCGATTTCTCTCACATCCCGTGAGTATTCCTCTCCCGCATCTGTCGATCGACTCATTTCTCATTTCGTAGCGTGCTCGGCAAGAATAAACGACCACTTGGTTACGTCGACGCCGCCGCACTGAAAACTAAATGGCAGGCAGGACACGCCAATCCGGTGCGTTCTTCCCCCCCCTTTGCCCGAACATCCCCTCATCTCTCCCATGCCTGACGCTCTGCCGAACTTCCTCTAGAATGATTCCGTGAAGGATTACATGACCAAGTTCATACGCAACGAGTCACATCCGTACACTGTCATCACACCTGACACCCCCCTCGTCGAACTGGCCGAGTTTCTATGTGACAATCTCTTCGCACTGGGTGAGCCCATCTTCTTGGATCACTTCATTGCACCCTGGGGCTGACGGCAATCTAGTGACGGATTCCAACAGAAAGTTTGTCCTCGCCGTCGCCACATCACAGGACTTGGAGGTGGGTATATATTGCGTATAACCAGTGTGGGGACGACATCTCTCTTTCTCACAGAACTTTGTTTCTCGGAGGGGATGATACTCAGATAACACCATGTCATATCGTGTATTTACATGAGGTCAACCCGCAATTAATTATCATCCACGTTTCGTCCGAAGAGCTGTTAAAGAGCGCATCGCAGCTACATTTACATCTTGTCACGTATGCAGTGTACTCCAAGTAGTGCCCTGCGAGGAGGAGCACGTACATCTTGTTGCGTTCAGGAACTTGTCTCGGTTACGCTCCTACACCAGAAGGTTCATTTCCACAATTACACGGATACACCCACGTCCACGTCCGTTCCTTGGCCGTGCCTGAACCGATCTCTGCCCCCAAGTCTGCGACGCAGCTGGTACTGGTGGCTACATCCCAATTCACGCGCAGTCTCCTAATTTAGCATGTTGCATGACGCATCGACGGACACGCGTCAGTCTCGTGGCAATTGGGCCGAGAGCTTCATGAATTAAGGAGTCGCAACCCATCATCGCACCGCATCGCATCTGGAAAAAACAAGTGGGTCGACGCTTACTAGCACTTGTATCTAGTCACGAAAGCAATGAGCGCGCCAAGTTGGAAAGGAGCGTCACCAATACGCCGCGGATGAGAGTGAAGAAAACCAGCTTGTGACACATCAGCGGTTTCGTTCGAAAGGATAAGCTCGCGTGAGCTGCGCGAGGAGGGGGATGCTCGGACCGAGCTACGCAGGCTTTCGTGGGTAGACGCAAGGATACAACAGAGCGTACAGGCCGTGGAGACGTCCGACGCGAAAGCAAGGCCTTTTCCTAGCGATCTGATGCGATGAGACACTGGGGACTGCGAAATTTGACCTACATATGTGATTTTTGGTTTCCCACCAAGTTGTATAGGAGGAGCAGTGATCCTCTCTGGTTGTGTGTCTCAGCCACTCAAGTCGCACCCCGACACGTCATCTGAACGCGAAATAAGCAGGTTGGGCTACGGTGATGGAGAGGTCCTCGCCATCATGGTGAAAACAAAGGTCAGTGGTACCTTTCGGGTTTTACTTCCCTTTTTTTCCCACCACACCAACACGTCGGCCGCCCTTCCGAACCGATGAATCAAGGTTGAAACTTTGGTCCTCCTCCGAGTCCCGTCGCTAACCTACCACAGTGATAGTACTTTTTTTTCTTGGCATCAGCATTGAAGCGGGAGCGAACGTGCATGGCATTCCCACCCTATGGCGACGAGCCCACTTGGATCACCGGCGGTCGGTCACCCGACCATAGGATCACAATGATGGCGAACCTCTCCTCCTGCTTCAGTCGGGGCCACGGGCGACATGACCAAGCGAGTGTATGTCCCTATTACTCTCATTGTCCATTCAAAATATCTTGCTCATTTCATTTCATTTATCTTCGTCCTACACATACGTGTACGCCAGAAAAAATAGCAGTCACGACGGGAGTCCGAGTCTTGACTGAGGGTGTCATTAATGACATGTTTCGCTTCAGCTCAAGAACCGTCTCACATGCGCGAATCTCCCACGAGTTTAGTTTTGCGTCGAGGAAGCAGATGCCTGCTGTCACTGCGGGACAAGATTGGCACATCATGACAATCAAAAGGCGATGGGATGGTATTCAGCGTTTTTTTATTGCCATGACTGATCCTTGTCAGAATTATTAAGCTCCATGTGGTCATGCACAGACATCTATACCTGGATGTTACTCGAGCTGGTCGCCGCCAAATGGCTCGGCTGTACGTTTCTTATAAAAACATGATCTGAGGTTGTGATTCACATCAGTGGCCCTGCAATCCCTTGTTGATGACAACTGTTACTGACTCTTAGAGTGGTTGTGGTGGGTGGCAAGATGACTAGCTGCACTACTTTCATAATGGCAACCATGGTGGCAGAATGACAGGGAGGTACTGAACTGGTGTACACGGCTATGAGAATCAGTTGAGTAATGATCTTGGTTCTTCTTTCTAAAATTTGTCCCCCTTTTCTTTGATAGTTTGCCTCATTGCCACTTGAGCTGGCATTCCTATATGTATTTAACAAATTCTCTTTGAGTATAAAGACCTATGATTCTGATTTCTGGGGGGATATGAGTGAGACATCATGTTGTCCTACTAGCATTGCAATGATTGAGGTAACAGCAATCAATTTCTTAAATCCTCAGTGGTTTTGTTATATATGGAATGGACAGAAAATAAGTTGGATAGTAAAACACTGTATGAAAACATGACATGAGTGTCAGAATGAAGTTGAAAACTATATCCAACAAGTAACCCAGGACTCTCCAAAGAGAGAACTATCAATATCGACTTGGTAAATATGCTTGGAGGATATAATCAAAGAATGGATAGGAAGATAGGAGATGGGCCTGTTCCAAGGAGTAGCCCAGCCAAAGCAAGCACCAGCAGAAGACTGAATCCAGCCATTCACCTCATGTAAATCACTAAAGGAAATAAGATCTTTCACCCTCCACACTTTGATGGAACAGTCTCGAGACCCAGAGATGATTTTCCTGCCATCAGGGGAATAGGCAACAGAGTAGACAGGATTTGTGTGCCCCTGGAATGGACCTGCCACACACTGGCCAGTGGCTGAATTCCAAACCCTAATGGTCTTGTCCAAAGAGCCAGAGACAATGTAGTTGCCATCAGGGGAATAGGCCACAGAGTAGACAGGATATGTGTGCCCCTGGAATGGACCTGCCACACACAGACCAGTGGCTGGATTCCAAATCCTAATGGTCTTGTCCCAAGAGCCAGAGACAATGTAGTTGCCATCAGGGGAATAGGCAACAGAGTTGACAAAAGATGTGTGCCCCTGGAATGGACCTGCCACACACTGACCAGTGACTGGATTCCAAACCCTAATGGTGTTGTCCTGAGAGCCAGAGACAATGTAGTTGCCATCAGGGGAATAGGCAATAGAGTTGACATAATCTGTGTGCCCCTGGAATGGACCTGCCACACACTGGCCAGAGGCTGGATTCCAAACCCTAATGGTGTTGTCCTGAGAGCCAGAGACAATGTAGTTGCCATCAGGGGAATAGGCCACAGAGTAGACAGAAGATGTGTGCCCCTGGAATGGACCTGCCACACACTGACCAGTGGCTGGATTCCAAACCCTAATGGTCTTGTCCCAAGAGCCAGAGACAATGTAGTTGCCATCAGGGGAATAGGCAACAGAGTAGACAGGATATGTGTGCCCCTGGAATGGACCTGCCACACACTGACCAGTGGCTGGATTCCAAATCCTAATGGTCTTGTCCAAAGAGCCAGAGACAATGTAGTTGCCATCAGGGGAATAGGCAACAGAGTAGACAGGATTTGTGTGCCCCTGGAATGGACCTGCCACACACAGACCAGTGGCTGGATTCCAAACCCTAATTGTGTTGTCCTTAGAGCCAGAGACAATGTTCCTGCCATCAGGGGAATAGGCAACAGAGTAGACATGATCTGTGTGCCCCTGGAATGGACCTGCCACACACTGGCCAGAGGCTGGATTCCAAACCCTAATGGTGTTGTCCTGAGAGCCAGAGACAATGTAGTTGCCATCAGGGGAATAGGCAACAGAGTAGATGAAAGATGTGTGCCCCTGGAATGGACCTGCCACACACTGACCAGTGGCTGAATTCCAAACCCTAATGGTGTTGTCCTCAGAGCCAGAGACAATGTAGCTTCCATCAGGGGAATAGGCAACAGACCAGACAGAAGATGTGTGCCCCTGGAATGGACCTGCCACACACTGAC
The DNA here is from genome assembly GCA_038090975.1 of Boletellus pseudochrysenteroides. Lineage (NCBI taxonomy): Eukaryota > Fungi > Basidiomycota > Agaricomycetes > Boletales > Boletaceae > Boletellus > Boletellus pseudochrysenteroides. Next base: position 10,572 of record JBBPNQ010000143.1, read on the forward strand.
CAGTGGTTACATTCCAAACCCTAATGGTGTTGTCCTCAGAGCCAGAGACAATGTTCCTGCCATCAGGGGAATAAGCAACAGAGCAGACAGTGGATGTATGTCCATGGAGGGTATGGACCTCTGCTGGCCAACTGGCTGGATGCCCAGAGGTAACTGATGCATGCTTCTGAAGGTGACCAACCCAGAGTTGGCAGAGTGGAGAATTGGTGGGTGTCTGAGGCATGGCTGATAGATATAGGTGTGGGGTAGATTCTCTCAGGACAGGAGCAAACACTTGAATGAACTGGGATCCCTCTGATGCTAGAGTGGCAATCTCTTGGCCCTAGTATCCTTGTCAGTGCTGACTCCATATCACCAGTCTGTATCTTACCTTGGCCCAAGTCATTAGGATGGCACATGTCTCTATGGCAGATAAGATTGATGATTGTGGGGAAGAAAGGGAGAGGAGACTGATAGCTTCAAGCCAATAGGGAAAGAAGTCCTTGAAGAAGAGTGTGACCTCATTCAACAATTCTGGTGTACAGTTGGTGTGTTGCAGGTGGTCCATCCAATATTGGCAAGAGTAAGACAGGTGGGGGGGAATGGCCTTGTTCACCTGATTGGTCAAGTTGGGGACAGCAGTGTTCTTCAGTCGGGAGTCCTTGAGATCGCAGATGTTGAACCTGAGCATATCTCGCATGCAGGCAAGCAGTGCTCGTCCAAGAGAGAGGGAGTGATGGGGTAGGATGCTGACATGGAAGGCCGAACTGCGAGCCTCATCCAGCAAGAAGTCACGGAATGATGTATGAAGCGGACGAATGGGTTTATCCTCATCAAGCACGCCGTCCAGCAGTGACCCCATGGGTTTGATGATATCTCGGATATTCAGGTCTTCTTCATCCAAATCGAAGAGGGCGGAAAGAGAGGTAAGAGACAGTGGCTCCCTGAGCGCAAGCAGGATAGCCATCACTTCTTGGAAGGATTGCCGAGCGTCATCGAATGTAAATAGTTGTCCTAGTATTGTCCGGTACAGGTCATCTAAAGGCCGAACGGAGCCACGGCTGTTGCTTTCCAAAAGCATCTTGAGCCGCCTGCGTGGGCTGAGTCCAATAGCACCGATTCCTTCAATGAAGCGGCACGCAGTGGCAGCCCACTGGAACAGGTGCTGAGAGTGATGGACGAGTAGTCGACACCACCCCTTGTTGGGCCAAGTGGATTCAAGTTCAGGATACTGACGAAGGGAATGATGGATGAACCTCCCGATATCACCGTCAACGATCTCCTCAGGGATGTCGCCCATCTGTTTATGAACGAACTGCGAGCCAGATGAAACCGCGGCGAGGATGTCGCTTTCCGGCCGAGTGGTGATAAGAAAGCGAAGGTTGCCCGGAAGGGTATTTTCAGTGAATTGTGTAGATACTACTTGCAGAAGCTGTCGTCGACTGGCTTGATCACCACTTTCGTCCAAGGCGTCGATGACGATGACTAACGGCCCAACAGCATGTAGGTCCTTGCTGGGTTCAATGATGAGCCGATCGACCTGCTCCGCGGGCGACGTCGACGTGCGAAGTGCGCGGTTGTCCTTTACAATCCTCCACAGAGCCGACTTGTACTGAGGGTTATGGTCAGAGAGATCGCGTGCGATAGTGCTGAAGAAATTTCCCGGGTTCCGCCTCGCGACATCAGAACTAGAGAAACAATAAGACGATCCCAGTCTCTCTTGTTTGTCGTAAAGTCGAGCGATAGTGTGTGCAACCGCAGACTTCCCCGATCCAGCGACACCGGTGAGAACACACATACGCGGAGCATCTTCGGCGGGATTATTCAGGATGTCGCAGATCTCGCCGACGAGGGACTCCCGAGTCCCTGGCAAGCAACCCTTCTCCTGCGCATATCTAGCCCCGAACGCATATGGCATGTCGTTCAGGTCCATAGATTCCGCTGTGTTGCCCATCCGTGAACATCTGACGGTAGTCACAAGGCATGGGACATACCGGCGTGCTCCACAACATTCATCATACGCACGACAGTGAGCTCAGTCTGCAGCGTAACTCTCTCCAAGAACGCAGTCTTCAGCTCTCGCAGCTTGTCTCGATAACTCGTAATCCTTCCATCGATATCAGAGATCGTGTACTTCGCCGTTCGAATCCCTGGATATCGACATAAGTGCTGGACATTATGAACCCAACGACAACTCACAAAAGTTCTTTTGTTTCATGTACTCGGTGATAAAATATCCGCACTCCGTTACCTGTTGGATCAGAAGCGTAATCGTCTGCGTGTGCGCCTCGATCGCCTTCAACGGTTCGGCGTCATGAACGAACGCGAAGACGTCGCTCATCGTGCCTGCCAACCGAATGATCCGTTCGTCGCGATCCTTCTGGTTCACGAGCACCTGTACGAGACATTCCCGGCAATCAACAAAACTCCGGATATCGATCGACGGGACCAACCTGGCTCGCGGCTGAGATAACAGACCACGCCAGCGACGCATACGGATGAACCTATGAGGCATTCGGATGAGCAAGAACGACACGCTAAATGCCAAATACCTGAGCGATGTTAGCCACGATCTTGTTAAACAAACCAATCCTGTCCAATAGAATGCCCCACGTATTCTCGAATGTCTGTACTTCCGTAACGACGCTTGTACCAGTAGCGACCGCCGAACTAACGAGGCCGACACCCGGGGGCGCAGAACCGAGTGCGCTGACCCCTTCGATCGCCTTGGTGACGGCATCCGTAGCTTGGAGGTCTTCTGCATTAACATCCTCGCGTGACTCGACAGCCACCACAAACTTGATGGTCATCCCTGAGAGAGCGGACCCGTCGGAGGTATCCTTTCCAAGATTTTCTTCAAACACTTTGATCGCAGAAATCGTGTCAATAGACAATGTGACACATAGGTCTGGCTTCGTACCGCCATCCTTCAATCTTCCCAATACCCCGCCGATGGTATCGGTGAGACCTGCGACCAGTTTATCCTTTCCGGTGCGGTGTTTTTGGTAAACCTTGACGACGAAAACGGAACGATCGTCCACATCACTGACCACATTCAGTTCCTCGCGCAAAGGAATGGATAAGTACTCACAAAGATAGATTTTCATTGAAAGAAGTACGATTCTTTTTCTCCTTGGCCACATTGGCTGACTGCTCGGTATCGCCAACTGAAAACTGGTTGTAGAATTTCCTCGCAGGCGGGAGTTTACGCCGTCCTTGAGTGTGAAGTTGTATACCTAAAAGCAAGGTAGATCTGTGCGCAACTGGCAGTCTAGCGTTGTTGCGAGCCCACCTTGGATAGTGATTGTTTTCGCCCTAGAACCGCGTTGATTTACTGAAATAATGAAGGTGATGAAGGTACATACGCAGTTGGGCTCATGTTTCGAACTAGGCTGGTTGTATTCGTGGTGTTCAAAGCGAGTATAATCGTTGGATGGGAGGGCAAGAGCAAGGTTGGGAACCGAACAAAGAACATGCGGCTACAATGCGCACCAGCAATGTCCACACGGTCCACGTTGTCCGAACTTGACGGAGCCTCTTGGATCCAGAGAACAAGAGCCCCGGAAGGTAAGCGAACCAGCGACAGGATGTTTTCGCACAGGTGGATCAAGTACAGTGCGCTCGTTTCTACATGATCTGATTCACTCGATCAACAGTGCAAGGGTATCTATCGTACATGCAGACCATCCGGTGGTCGATTCGTACAAGGGACCCCTTGCCCTCTCCCAAGGGCCTCATTCCCGTGTTCAAGCTCAACGATAGTGATCCGCTGTGAAGGAGATCACCGTCATCATGGACTATCTCGAAGGGTCATCCACATCCGTCTTTATTCCACTTTGTTTTTTTGACCTCCTGCGCTATCTGCTTACTTCAGTACTCTCTGCCATCCATGCTCGTTGCTCCTCCCGAACGGTTTACGAGGCACAGGGAATAACCCGAACGGGTTTGACACCAATGATTCTTTGAAACTGGAAGGGTACGTACGTGAGTAGTACCGTTGGCAGGCGAAGAACAGTAGTGCACGCCGCAGGCATCCACCGCCTAGAAGAACGATACTGCTCGAGCGACAAGAAATTTGGGACACGGCGATACCGCGCTCGGAATAGTCTACCGTTTGCTGGAGTGACCCGCCGTGACCAAACGAAGACCCAACGGGAGCCTGGACCTCAGCGCTCAGCGCCGGGCCCGGGCCACGACAGTGAATCAACATCGTCCCCATGTCTGGCGGTGGTGTGGTCACTCAGCGAGTTGGTCGTGCCGGCCTCTATATTATGTAAGACCAAGTTATCACACACAAACTATATCAGTAACAGCTTTATACGGAGATCTGGGGGGTACACTGTTGGGTCGTCAGCATTGACAAGTCAATCTCGACTGTAGTTAGTGTCATGGGTCGTCGCGCAGATGGTCCAGACATGGGTTGCGTGAAATCATCCAAGTCTGAATCCATCCCCGACGCAGTCGTGGTTTCCAGACTTTCGCCATCGCGCCGCAAAAAGCGATAGGCGTATGTCACGACGACCAGCAGGTTACACACGATGATCGAACACGCGATCTTGCGCATTCGAAGTCAGCATAAAGCGGGGTGACAAAATACACAAGACGTACCTGGAAATCCATACCAGCGACCAGGATTACCCCGACATCCTGGACATAACCAACCAGATGGAAAATGGCCGCGAATTCAAGGACGACGCTGGAGGCAAAGATGCAAAGTATCATACGCCGTTGGTGCCTCGGCAACTTGACCCTCCAGAGCACGCGTACCGGTACAGTGATCAAGATTCCCACTGTCACGAAATTCGCTGTCAAGATTCATCAGCCCTGGTATTTCTTTCGCTAGAGCAAGTTTGCTTACATACAAACCCGAAAATCGTCAGCTGCGGCCCCATGACACACGCTGGTGTTACGTAGTGGTGCCAACTTGGATCTGAAGCACACTGCCAGATTTTTCCTGCGACACTAACAATCCAAAAGATGCCACAAAACCCTGCGGTAAGGTACATGAATCTCCGCAATTGAGTCTCGCGGAGGATGCGTATGATGGAGAACACTATGCTCAAATGTGTCGCTCTGTCGGTCATGTACAACTACGTGTCAAGGCCCACCACAAACTGTGCTGCTGAAAGAATGGGCTTACCTGATGACACATGTAAATCCCAGGTTGTAAAACCAGTATCCAACGATCGACGATAAATCATCTGTTGGGTGGTCATAAGCGATATGAACTGCAACTCGGGGGCGCGGCAACTGGTCATCAACGTACATGTGAGCAAGTATATCCATTCACCCACCAACGTAGCTAAGCACGAGAGCAGCGCTACGGCCGCCCACGCATCCTCCCACCAGAAACGATGGATTGCGAGACGAAAGTATATCCGCCAGGCAGTGCAGATGAGGCCAAGGACTTGGAACACAGAACTGATCACTGGATATAACTCCGGTAAGAACCACGAGACCACCGAAAACGCCACGTTCAGTGTACATACCTCGCACTGGAAGTGACGCGGGTTGATACATCAGACCTGCGACTGGTCTCGCGATAAAAACTGAAGTTCATGACATTGTTGATCAACTATATGTACTTTGGAAACATGGTGAGAATGAGGTTTCTCAATTCGGGATAAGTTGATACATCCAAAAAAGACTACCTTACATGAAGACGGTCCACCGGTCCAGGAGACAATGACGAATAGTTTCCGGCATAAATCTTGTAATCTGGAGCGGCGATTCACCGGAACATTCCGATGATGAGCCCAGGCGAGCTCCGTTGGGGTTGTACTCAGAAGGTGTGAGAGTCACCCATGATAATAAGATTTGTAGCCTAAGGGCTTCACACCAACTGGGCCTCGAAGAGGGGATTATGCTATGTTCGATCAAAAGTAGGGTTACATACCGTCTTCACTGCTTGAAAGTTACACAGGCCAAATGGGAACCTCCGCTTTTCGGAGTGATCCATGTCGCCATTACGGGAAGTCTCAACCACTGCCGCCTTCAGGAACTATGTGAATGGACCTAGCGTGTGCCTGATTGCTTCGTTTCCCAACCACACCGTGAGGCCTTGAGGCTCGGTATCAAATGTGGCCAAATAGTGAGCTTTGAAGACAGAACCCTATAATCTGCGAGTTTCCCAGTACCAGTACTCCCTCCAGCTCTTGTTCATGGCCGAGTGGTCAGCGGCGTAGAAAAGCCCTTGTCCGGGTCCGGTAAGCAACATGCTCGACACAATTATTTTATTTGTTGGCCAACTCGGAAGCTTGAATCTGTCGCCATTGAGGCGCGCCTATAATATAAATGTTCGTCGAGAAATAGAAGGCAGATCACCGCCGGGAGTCCAGAGAATGCACCGGCCGTACGGATGCTCCACTGCTGCGATTATTGAGTGGCTTGCTCGCATAGGACACGCCCAGGACGACGTCGATGTACAGGCGAGCGCGTGTCCGCCGAGCCTGCATTGTGGCAGTCGTAGGGATCCCAGGTTGTCATCCTGTCGTTCGACGAGCAGGGAATAGTGCGTGGACGGGGTGTGTTCGCTTCCAGGCGGAGATGAAGCCGAAAGGGACAGCGAGGTCAATATAGTTGGGGTAGTCCAAGGGAGTTGCGACGAGGGAGTGAAGCAAGTTCGTTGTCGCGGAGAGTGAAAAGCCCTCTCCCAAGCTGCGACGATGGGCAGAAACAGTACGTTGCGACGACCATCATATGCCCACCCTGATCTCTCCTCAGAACCACACAAGTCCACCATCCCACATAAACCCAGTGTGTCTCCCGGCCCTCCACCCAACGTACCCTGAACTTTCCTGTTCCCCCCAGAGCTGAAGAAAGACCCCGGCGTCCCCAAGCTCCCCGATCTTAAAATCCGAAATGCAGAAAAACAAAAGGCCCGTTCGGCAAGTCCATCCCTGCCCCAGCAGATGCCTCGCACCCCATCTGATGTCCGAACTCCATCCAGCCACCCGCGCGCACGGATCCGGATGCGTCGATGGCGTCCGAGCCGACGTTGTCCTCACTCGCAGTGTTGGCCTCCTCGATGGACCAAGCGCAAGCGTCCGACGCCTCTACGGCCATATCCCCCGTGCAAAAAACCAAGGAACAGATGCGACGACACTACATCCGCGCACTACACAAGGTCATCGACGAGAGCGACATCGTCATCCTCGTTCTCGACGCGCGCGATCCCGAGGGGTGCCGCAGCCGACTCGTCGAAGAGGAGGTTCGGAGACGGGAAAGCGACGGCAAGAAGCTCCTGTTTGTCCTGAACAAGATTGGTACGCGGGCCCGTTTTTCCTTTCTGTTGACGTCGTCGTCGTTCGAGTCGATTTGTGCCTTGATTTAGATCTCGTGCCGAGGGAGAACGCGCAGCAGTGGTTGCGGCATCTCCGACATTACACGCCGACGCTCCCGTTCCGTTCAGCTGCGTCCAATCAGAGATCGAATTTGTCTTGTGCGACAGCGCCGGCGCTGCTTCGGCTCGTGAAGGCATACAAGCCGAGCACAGCCCACAGCGTGACGGTCGGTGTGGTCGGGTTTCCGAACGTGGGCAAGAGTAGTCTGATCAACTCTCTGAAACGATCCAAGGTTCGTTTCCACCTCTCATTGGCATCTCGTCTTTGTGGCCAACACGTCTCCTTTTGGCAGGTGTGCGCTGTAGCAGCACAACCTGGGCATACCAAGGACCTACAGACAGTTCAACTCGAGCGTGGCCTCAAGATCATTGACTCCCCCGGGGTTGTATTCGATGAAGACGAGGACGACGGTGCGATCAGTCAACGCCAAAAGGGTAGTATATTACTCCGCAACGTAGTCAAAGTCGAGGACATCGAAGATCCGATCGCTGTCGGTGAGCCGCTGTGTTCCCACGTTGGGCAGCCAGTCATCCTCTCTAACCCTTTCCAGTGGAGGAAATTCTTTCTCGAACTGAACATGCGACGCTACAAAACATTTATGGGCTCCCAGAGTTCTCTAGTACACTCGAGTTCCTGACCATGTTGGCCCTGAGCAGCGGAAGGCTCCTCAAGGTGACCTTTTCCCACTGTCTCAGCCCTCTTGAACGGGACGTTTGACCTTCCCACCTGCAGGGTGGCACCCCAGATATTCTCTCCGCAGCGCGCCACGTGTTGATAGATTGGAATCACCAAAAGATCCCCTTCTTTTCGGTCCCACCCGCACTTCACCCTTCCCAGATACCTTCCACGGTCCCCGGTGGCACCGCCGCCATCATCGCCCCCGGCGCCGAGACCGTTGGCCAAGCGCAAATCCTCACCGCGTTCTCGAAACCGTTCGAGCTGGCGGGCCTGTTTGGTGCGGCGGACGCAGGGGCGTTTGCATCGGCATCGGAGAATCTGGACGCACGACCCGAAATACAAGAGGTTATGATGATGGACGGCGACACGGCGGACCCGGGCCGGCAAGAGCACGAGGCGGAGATGGTGACGGACGACGGCGCGGTACGGTTACCCCTCAAGCGATCCCGCTCGCTCGGTCTCGAGCCCGAGCCCCGCCGGCAGGATGTCGTTACTCAGCGTCCGACGGCAGACGCGTCGTTTGTGCGGACGCCAAAACGGCTCCGGAAGGCGAGGGACTTGTTGGCGTACGAAGAGGCTGCGGCCAAGAGCCACCCGCTGTGTCGGAAGACGCTGAAAAGGGACGCCAAGAGGGCAAGGCGGGCGGCGACGCGGTTGCAGCGGCGAGACGGCGAGGGCGCGAGCATGGAGGTGGAGGTGGACGAGCTGCAGAATACATTTATGGCGGGAATCGACCGATGATACGTGCGACCATGTATGTGCTGAACGTCACGCCGGTCCAGTACCCCTCGTCATTCGTGGACGGGTGCGTGTGGAAACAAAATCGAAAACATGCGTGCGACCGAAATACATGCCAAAATCGTGCTACTGCGACCAGAGATTTCGTTTATTAGACGGCCCCATCCGTCTCACCCACGTCCCAAGCCCCGTCCGCGTTCCTCTCCACGCTCATCGCTCGGCGATCTGCGGTTCGAACCCGACAAGAATGCGCGCTTGTCTGATTTCGGTCCGACCGTGGCCGCGCCGAGCGCCTTGACCAGCCCTCTGTGATAAAAGCAAAGATAAGCGCATGCGAGATGAAATCGTCCGATCGCGCTCACCTCTGCGTCGCATCAACATAGTCGTCCCTATTGAGCCGTTTGAGCGTCTTGAGCGAGACGCCTTCGCGGGAGAGGGCGACGCCCCTGTCTTCGAGCCTGTCAAGCCGAACGCGAACGCCCACGTCGACCCATGGAACGTTGGGTGTGTGAGCGCCGGGTCCAAAAAAACAAAAAAAAAGGGGGACGTACGATGTTTTCATGGACCGGAAGCGCGAGGAGATGGCCTGGACGCCGTAGAGGACGCCGAGGATGGTGCCGACGAAGAAGAGGGTGGTCTGTGGAGGGTCACTGATCAGGTCTGACTCGGTCTCGGATGCAGGTCGTCCGGGGAACGTTGAAAGACGCACCATGACGAGGGAGATGACGTCGATCCTGGGGTTGGGTGAGCAGAACGCAGACGGGAAAGGTCAGAGAATGTGCGGTGTACCAGGAAGCCATGATAGTCGGTTCAGATGTCGTCGGTTCAGATGTTGCTCGAGGGCTGCGTAGATGTCAGAGGGGGACGATGGCGATGTGGAGTCGAGCAGAGAATAAAACAGGGAAACTGTATTGAAATCATCGGTGGCGATACACTATGAAACGTCACTAAACCCCTCCTTGGGGTTAGGGTTAACCGGACTACTTCTCCAAAAGAGCTTGCTGAACAGCAGCCAGGACTTGCGCATGGACGCCCTTGCCTGCAGCGATGACACCATAATTCACCCCCAACGTCCGCCCAAGTCCAAAGTCAAGAGGTTCACCCCGTGAATCCGTGATGGTTCCACCACATTCCTGAACGAGCAAGGACCCGGAAGCGTGATCCTGAAACGGGGTCGATATACAGTACACCAACATAAGGGCATGGCTCACCCAAATTTTTTCCTGGTATCCGCTTCCAATGGGCATCCGGAGGTAGACACCGCCATCGCCTCTAGCTAGGCAACCGTACTTGACTTGACTATCCAATCGCGTCGGAGCCCGCGTGATGTTGAGTAGTTCTGATACTCTGTTATTGAACGCAAGGTCTGCGTGCGCAGCTTCGACGGACTCCAAAAGGTTGAGTGTCCCGGGTCCTACAGGAGGGATCGTCAACGGCACCGAGTGGTCACCGGACAGCGTCGTCTGCGTGTGTACGTCAGAGTGAAAAGTAATGGGCGCGGAACCGCCGACGGTACCTGTTCCGCGCCCTGGCCCTTGACAGCGGCAAAGACGCAGCCCTTAAGCCCATCAGGCTCGGCGCTCTTCACCGGCAGATTCGGGCAGCCAATGATGCCAAGTACAACCGCCCCGTCGACGATCAACGCCAAACACACGGCATACTGTCCACCGCGCAAAAAACCCTTTGTGCCATCGATGGGATCGAGCGTCCATCGGCCTACACCACAACACGTCAAACACGCGCGTCACGCAATCGACGACGACGCACGTCCGATGCGACCACCCCGATCGCTACCACGATCGATCGCATCCAAGAGCTGTTCGGGGGTGCGCGCCTGGTCAGGACCAAGTCCCCAGTCCGACCTCTCGTCCGTCCCTACATCGGCCGTGAGCGCCTCGTTGGCGAGGGCGACGATCCGGGCCCTCAGCGCATCACCACTCTCTTGACGCAACTCGGATGCGTCTTCTTCGCCGACGATGGGATCCATCGGGAATGCCCGGCTAAGAATGGTATTGACGACAGCCTGGGCGGCGTAGTCGCCGACTGGGATGGGGAGGTAGAGGTCAGACGTTGGGCGTGCGCGCAGAGCTGCTCACCCGTCACGGGCGACTTGTCGCCCTTTGTGAGCGTCTCGTGCTTGACGAGGCTGTTGAAGACAGAGGACGTCAGTGCGCACGCACGCCGGACGGCGGCCAATGCGACTCGTTTTTCGGTTGCGTATGGCAGAGACATGGTCGCCAGAAGCTGTACACGATGAGGACGCCGGAAAGGAATGAACGTCAGGTTTCTGTGCACATGTCGAAGCATGGACGGATAGTAGTAGTGCACGTGATTTGACAAAGGTAAATTGAAGTTCTGTAGTTACTGACCATGACGAACGGACACGACGCTCCCTGCCACTAGCCCAAGCCCAATGCGCCTGCGCATACGCTATAGCATTGCGACTATTGAAACTGGCGCTGGGAACGCACACCATAAATAGATCCCGCTGATACACGTCACGTCTCGGTCCAAACCGCCATGATTGTGGCCCTGCTCGCACTCGCAGCCGTGTTGTCGGCCATCGAGGGCGCACGAAGACTCAGACGGTCACCAGCACGTTCCGACAGACTACGCCTCCCGCCTGGCCCGACACCCATTCCATTTCTTGGAAATATACTCGGGTTGGACACAGGCGCACCTCATCTCACCTATACAGCATGGTCAAAGACGTACGGTACGTTTCTTTGTGCATGCCGCACCGGAACACGCCGATGATGTGCGACCGCCCAACAGGAGATATCGTCTACACACGCGCTTTAGGGCAGGAAATCATCATACTGAACTCGGAACATATCGCCGTGGCACTGCTCGAAAAGCGTTCCGACAAGTACTCTGATCGCCCCGTGTTCTCCGTTGCAGATATGTACGTTTTGCCGCCTCCCGGGCCCAGTTTACAATGACAGCGACGTACAGGTTCGGCTGGGAATGGGCATCCTCTATTGCGCCATATGGGCCGAGGTTCAGGTTACACCGACGATTGCTACATCAGGTCTTTCACGCCAATGCAGCGCTGACCTACCGTCCAAAGCAAATGTGGAATGCGTACCAGATGTTGATTCAACTATTGGACGACCCGGCACACTACGAAGCGCATATCACCACGTGCGTGTCCATCCGGCTTATCACGCCTTCCCCTTGACGAGCCGTACATCATGCACAGGTTCTCAGCAAGCGTGGTCATGGCGGTCACGTACGGGTACGACATGAACGAGGGAGAGTCGTTCGTGACATCGATGCAACGCGCTACAGACATCGTTCTCCAATTTGGCACGCCTGAAATATCTGCGGTTTGCTCCGCATTTCCGTTCAGTGGGTGTCTGACACCCGATTTGGTGTTTCTTGATGGCTTATTGACATGGCAACAGTCAAGGCATTGCCAGCCTGGTTTCCAGGAATGGGATTCAAGTCCGAGGCTGCCGAATGCCGAGGTCTGGTGTATGAGGCATTGCACGCACCGTACGCATGGGTCAAACGACGCATCGTACGTCTCGAAATCAGTGATCGCGTGTATGCGGGGCTGATGAGCAATGCAAGGAGGAAGGAAATGCAGCGCCGTCCATGGTTGCCGATGCGATCACCCGATATCATCTCGATGACGATTCCAAGAACCCAGAGCTCGTGCAAGCCATCAAGGACGCTGCAGGGACGCTGTATGCAGGTGATCTCCATTTTCATCAAGTGTGCATTGCGTCCTTCGAGGCTAATGTCGTCCTCAGCTTCCGTCGAGACGGTCTGTTTCACTGCATTTGCGCTCGGAACCATGGAGTGACGTGTACGCAACAGACCAATGCCACAATCGTCATATTAATCTATCTCATGATGGACTATCCAGAGGTCCAACGTCGGGCACAGGAGGACATCGACCGTGTAGTCGGACGGCAGCGGCTTCCAGACTTTGAAGACCGGGCATCGCTGCCGTATGTAGACGCGGTCTTGCGAGAGACAATGAGGTGGCATCCAGTGGCACCGATAGGTGCGTCCCAACACTAGGAATGTATGGTTTCTGAATCCACTGACGCGTTTCTAGGCGTTCCTCGTGCCACGACCGAGGACGATGTCTATCAAGGATACCACATTCCGCGAGGTGAGCGTTCGTTGACTGTTGCAGTGGTCCTGGCTGATCCCTCCGGGCAGGTGCAGTAATCGTTGCTAATCACTGGTAAGGATGTCCACTCGAGAGTACGCAGGTACGACGATGACAATATGACAGGGCGATAGCGCACGACGAGAAAAGGTATCCGAATCCGGAGGCGTTCATGCCGGAGCGTTTCTTGCGGAATGACGGTACGCTGAACGAGGACAAGGTTTCCTGGTCGTTTGGGTTTGGGCGTCGAATCTGGTGCGTACACGCCATGCCCGTTCGAGCAGTTGCGTCTCTGACACGACGCACACAGTCCCGGGAGACACGTCGCGGATGCCTCGTTATGGTCTGCGATGGTGTCCATGCTGGCGTTGTTCAGGATCGAAAAGACAGCAGGCTCTGATAACGTTGAGTGGACAAGGGGTGTGACGACGTACGCAACGCTCCACTCGAGAGAGAGAGGTGTCCAGCTGATGCCGTTTTTTTTTTTGTAGACATCCTCTTCCGTTCCCGTGCAAGTTCGTTCCGAGGGACGAAGCGATGGATCCCCGAAAGCTGGCGTCGTTGATTCATGCCAGCCGTGTCGAGTTATGATATGCGTTCCTGCTGAAATTGCGTCTTTACAACCTCGTACAGATACGTTTATGATAGTACCAGCGTTCGCTCGAATATTCTTTCTTGACGACATAACCATCGTGAGAGGCCAAGAGGCTCGCTGAACCGTCATTATGGCCACTCCGACACGTCACTATTATGTTTCTGCCCACACTGAGTCCGCAGAGACCGGTTTGCATGGAAGCGAAGTCCATAGAGATGCTGGACACTGCGTACTGTCTCAAGGATGATCTCACCAACATGTAAGGCTGACCATGATCGGTTGCCGATAGCAAGTTAGACGACACATGTGCGGCAATATCTGGAACGATCAGCTGGATGGTCCACCACCTCCGTCGTGCCCCTGGTTCGATGGCTGCCAGGGCCTCGGAGGAAACGAGACAGGTGACGACGCACCGTTTGACGTTCTGTGGTTTACACGATGAGGTGTAAGACGTACCGGCATCGCGGTCTGGCACTCACGTCAATGTATTCCAACCCGTGCTGTATGCCAGTCGCCGCAGCACATGATAGTTCCTTTGTACATACACAAGGGCGGCTGCTCTCGCTCGGGCTGATCATCAATTTCAGTGACGCCCCGTTCACGCTCTGTTGCTCTCGTCTGAGTGTTGGCACCCCCGTGTGCCCTTCCATGAGGGGGGTGTACCACTTTATATTCAATTCAAATCCCGCTGGGCTTGCTTGGGGAGAACTCGGTCCTTTATCACCACAAATATTCCTCGTGAGCTCGAACTTCGCACCCCACCCGTCGAGTCTCCATTGCCTTGACGGGATGACGAGTCGGTCACATTTTCTGCGTGTGTCGAGGCAGGAACGAGCAGAGTGGACGTGGAGGGTGCAGGTAAAGGGCCAGTGATGGCAATGACGGCGAGGAAGGCGAGGATGTCGATGTCGGTAGAAGGATGTTCCCTGGGACTGACGGTGAGCAGTGGACTTTTTTTTCCCACCCAATCAATGCCTGGCCTGATGTAAATTGATAGCCGAATGGATCACGCATTGGTGTGCTCAAAGCGGCTTGCGCCGTTATCGAGACGCCCATATCATGGCCGTCGTTCTGCGCGACTTGCTCCAAGCTTACGGGTAGCCACGTGTTGCTTATGTGCACTAAAAACGTGAGAGTCGTGCCTCCTGCTTGCTGTAGAGCGTCTCTGCCCACAACCCTTCCCGGTGAGCCAAACGTCTTGGACCCAGTGACCTGACGCCGCCACCATGTCGCGCCCACAGCCCGAGGGCACCATCCACATATCAGGCAAATCGCAGCTCCCGCACGTTGTCAACGAATAACGTAGACCAATTCCTTTTTCATAGATATTGCCCTCGACGTCCGACAGGAATCTGGCAAGATTTTGAACCATATCGTATTCCAAACCAAAACTGGGATCCTTAAGAAGGAGATTCCAGTCAACGTGTCCCCCGGTAATATGCACAAGGAAGTGTTCGATCCGGCTCTGTGAGACATCCAGTTGCGTTGCCTCGTAACCTGAATTTTCACCATTTATTTCAGAGAACTATCCGTCCGAGACCAACTCTCCATATCGGCGCGATATCGATCTCAATCACAGCCTTTTTGGAGTCTATGGCGTCCTACGCTCTCCATCACCATGAAATTGAGTGAGGTGGAGGCCCATGCACAAGACGTCAATCACGGGAGGAAAAGTAAGACATATCACGCTCCTTCTTGAACACGTTTCACGTTTACTTTAAAAGTATACTTCGAGTTCCGCAACAATATTGAGGTCACCATTGGCATCTCTTGTTATTCGGCTCCCAACCCTGTTGGTGCCGCGTTACCCCCCACTACGGATGAAATCCCTGACGATTCCCGCGGTTCCGTGTTACCCCCCATCACGAGTGAAATCCTTGATATGTGCCCTCGGTGAGCACCGTAGACTGTTTTATCTCCGCATCAGGCTGATCACTTGAAGCTTCCGACTCTTAATCATAGGAAACGTAATTCCATCTTTATGCATGCCCAAGAATGATTGCACTGACACGAACTTTCAGAGTGGTGTTGGAAAGTCTACCCTAATTCAAAGAGTGTTCGGGGTCAAGGATGTGGTGAGTCTACTGTTATCTTTAATGACGGAGTTCGCAAATGTTTCTGCCAGGATGTCTCCGAGAACTCACGCGGTAAAGCTAAAATTGATCGAGAATTTGTCGCAGAGGACAACGGGCTTTTCGTTCTCCACGACAGCCTCGGACTGGAAGCAGGAGAAAGTAACAACATGGATAAAATCAAAGGTTTTATCAGCCGTCGACGACAAATGGCGGACCTGAAGGATAGACTGCATGCCGTTTGGTAAGGTGTCCCGTTTTGATCTGGACACAACTGAGCAAAGATTTCAGGGTATGCCTCTCAGTTCCGTATGCGAAAGGACGGCTACTTGAAACTGGCATGGAGGAATTTCTGCGAAACAGAGAGCAAATTTTGGGCGATAGTACGTACATCAAATGGTCGCAATCGTCGGTCTCTAATGATACCTCTAACTCGCTGTAGTCCCGATCGTTGTTGTACTGACGAAGCTCGACCTGCTGGACAGGTCGCTGCTTTTGGACCCGTCTCGCACAGGTGGTGCGAAGAGCTTAGAGGAAGCGAGGCAAGATCTGCAACCACACAGATCCAGGTTTCTTGAAGAGTACTGCGCCAAACCCCTCCTACGAGCTGCAGGGGGTGATATACCACGGGTGGCCGTTTCTAGTCTGTACCATTTTGATCTTTACCCCTTTTTATCGGACTGATGGTGTGTCAGCGAAAAGCGGGTTCGGGTGGGAATCGACAATTTCTACGCTGGTCAAGACTACAACTTCCGAGATCGAGCGGTACGTGAGGACCGATCCAACCTATGGCGCGAGGGCCGAGCGGTCGAGCCTCGAGCGTGATGCGCCGATATATATTGCAGGAATGGCCCAGCGGGCAAGCATCGAGGCAAAGGTTAGCCTCACCATAGCGTGCGTCCCGTTCCACCACTTTCAGAGCTGATCTCATACTTCTGCAGACTAGGGAAAAGGAGTGAGTCGTTACTCAAAACACCAAGTTATGACACTTAAGTGCCGCCACAGGATATTGGAAGAACCTCAGTGCAAGCCTGAAATTTTCCAGTGATAAAGTGAAAATGTACCTGCTTGTCATACACGAGGATGTCATCCAGGGCTGGAACTTCAACGATCCTGGGATGGTAAGAAGTTATTCCACCTCATGCTATGGTGCTTGACGCTACCTGCCAAGGTCCTACGAGGGGAAGATCTTCAAGTAGCTTTGTTGGATACTTCCAATCTTGGGGTGTGTGACATCCGGGATCTACAGACCGCCCTGTAAGTAGTTATTTCGGTGATCCGTAACAGTGCTTGATGAGACACAGCGGTCCTGCGACGTCGGTGATCTCCGTACTGGATCCACTCATAACTAGCTTGTATGGAGTCGTCTTAATGCTTCCCATTGCAGCAACAGCCGTTCTTGCATCGATATGCTACGAGATCTACAAGTCATCGTGAGTAGCTATGTCTCCCTCTTACCGCTGGTATTGGTGATCCAAATTTTGGCCTCAGTAAAACCATTGTGAAACGGTTCATGGCATATATTGTCGACCTCATCTACGTCATGAAGATCCTCTTTATCCTGGCACCGGAAAGACCCATTACCTCTGAAGACGTGGCTCTCGCATTGAAAGTGTACGAGAAATCAACGTATAGAAATCGTATTCACTTGGAAATTCGCGATTTCAATGCCGGGCCTGCTGTACTGCCAGGGGGACGTGACGCGGTTATGGAGAAAATTGAAGTGCTGATCAGACGATACAACATTACTGACGAAGAGGTGACAGAGCTGCGAGATAAATTCCCATCATCGGATTCCTCGGCAAAGGTGTAGGTGTTCTAGTCGGACTCACTGCGGCGGATTGGTGGTTGCATGTGGCACGATCACCCTGATTCAGGTTCCTTGGTCTCCATAGGGTCGTATGTATGATAGCTGAGCTCGTCGTTGTCGTCCAACGTGACGGTGCAGACTCGATATACTGTCAGTGCCACGTATATAGTCGTGCCTCAAAGAGCTCCTCGCACGCTGGGGAGAGTACCGACGCTAATGAGCGAGATGTTGCGTCCTTTCTCCATTACCGTACTACTGGCGATGAGTACGGCCTTGGCGGGGCTGAAAATGAAACTGTTGAGCTCGAAACGCGGGCCCCTCACGCGTGCGCACGTGAGCCCGCATTGAATCTGGGCGACCTCGGACATGTCGCGGAACACCCATCCTCTGCCCTTTGCCTGACTGAGCCACGGGTGGAGCTCAGTCACACAGGACGGCACTGCGAGCACTTTGAAACATAGCGTCTCAGTGAGCTCATGCCGAGAGTGTCTCTGCAAACAAAGCATTCCGAAGTTTCATAGGAGCCCATCAGGGGGGTCTCATTGACGGATGCGCCCGCCGCCATCCTGATTCCCGACGGTGCTCCTATAATGGGCGTACTCGCGTGTGGACACCGGTACGTTTTGGCCCGTTCGTTGTTCACGAGCGATTGAACGACTTGCACGTCCACGTTCTTGTCATAGCTCGGACAACTGCTGCATATTTCAGAGGGTGTAGACTTCCATGTACCAGTGGAGTCAGGCCACGCATAGGCCATATCGTAGGGCTGGGAGGACGAACCAAGTGAGAAGACCATCGAACCGACCTTCGTAAGATGATTGATGTTGCTACCCCATCCACTCTGGGCAGGTGTAGATGGGCTCTGGTGCTGTCATAGCACTGTCTGCACGAGGCAGTCGACGGAAAACGAGTTCGGCAGGACGCTATGTCACAACTCGATACGACTGGCATAAATCAACGATGCCAGTTTTTGCGCGTCCATGTCCTCGTCTCTCGGAGCGATCCTACACGGGAACCGCAGTGGGTGTCTGTAAAAGACAGCGTCAGTGCGGGCGCCTCTCTCCACGTAAACCCGTCACGCACGACGAGAACCCTGTCGTCCACTTCACGTTCTCTGACCTCTCCGTCTTTTCAATCCTAAACAGCGTTAGTATACACACTATCGCACACCACAGCGAAGCCTCCGCGACGTGTCTCCCTGGACTGCGCGTACCGTGTCAGAGGCGCGAATGCGCAAGCGAGTGCCGGCGTCCACGTACCAGATTCGACGCCCGAATCCAAATATCCATGGGATCGTGTCCCCATTGAGCGAACCATCCCTCAGCAAGAACCGCTCTGGCATGAACGCCTCAGGGTCTGGATACTTGTTCTCGTCGTGCGATATCGCCCTGTCGTGCCATCATCAAGATGCACATGTATGTGAGAGCATATGCTCTTACCAGAGATTTGCCATGACCATCGCACCTGCATAGAATGATCAACTGGAACCAGTGTAAACGTAACCCAACACTCACCCTGTGGGATGTGATACCCTTTATAGACATCATCCTCGGTGATTGCATGAGGAACTAGAATACGTCAGCGTCCCAGAAACCCAATGTCGAAATTGAATGTACCCATAGGCGTCACTGGATGCCACCTCATCGTCTCTCGCAAGACCGCGTCCACATACGGCAACGACGTCCGGTCTTCAAAATCTGGCAAACGTTGCCGTCCGACTACACGGTCGATGTCCGCCTGCGCACGATGTTGGACCTCTGGGTGGTTCATCATGAGATAGACAAAGACGACAAGCGTGGCATTCGTCTCTCGTCCGCACGTCACTCCATGATCCCAAACCAGAATACAGTAAAACGTACCGATTCGACGGAAGCTGAGGATGGCATCAGCCTCGAAGGCAATGCACGCATGTTGGGAAGCGGAGATCACCTGTATACAGCGTCCCTGCAGCGTCCTTGATGGCTTGCACGAGCTCCGGGTCCTTGGAATCGTCATCCAGACGATACCGGGTGATCGCATCGGCAACCATGGACGGCGCTGCATTTCCTTCCTCCTTGCATTGCCCATTAGCCACACGGCATATGTAATCACTGAATTTGAGACTTACGATGCGTCGTTTGACCCATGCGTACGGTGCGTGCAACCCCTCAGACGCCAGACGCCGGCATTCGGCAGCCTCAGACTTGAACCCCAAGCCCGGAATCCACGCCGGAAGTGCCTTGACTGCATAATACATGTGTCAAAGAGACACCGAATCGGACGACAAACACCCACGGAACGGAAACGCGGCACACATGGCAGATAACTCAGGTGTGGTGACACGGAGAAAGATATCTGCAGCACGTTGCATCGACGTCACAAACGTTTCTTTTCCCTTCATCTCGTATCCGTACGTCACCGCCATGACCACGGCCGCCGAGAACCTGCGCAAAGGTTGCATAAACAGGGTTGTATTACGGACATTTCCCCAAAGTGTGAGAAACGCACGTGGTAAAATGCTCATCATAACGCGTCGGGTCGTCCAACAGCTGGGTCAACATCTCGTATGCACTCTGCAGTTGTTTATTATGGTAAGTCAGCGCTGCTTTGGCGTGAAAGACCTGATGTAACAATCGTCGATGTAACCTGAACCTCGGCCCATACCGCGCAATACTAATCGCCCATTCTACGCCGAACCTTTGTTCGTGCACTCGTCAGCGCAGAGCGGGACTTGAGGAGGAACATAAGAAACGTACAGGTCTGACATGGCGGGCACGGGCCGATCAGAGTACTTTTGGGAGCGCTTTTCAAGCAATTCAATGGCGACTTGTTCCGAGTTCAAT